>NJFT01000187.1:0-79688 GCA_002221725.1 Scedosporium boydii
TGTGAATTGTTTTTCTTTGCTTTTTCCTCTTGTTTCTGCCTTTTTTTTTTTTTTCATGCGGTAGATCCTTCTAGCACACGAACTTACTTGGCCTTTAATTGAACAGGTCCAGGGGTCGTTGATATGGAACGACATCTCGTGAGGAAATGCAATGTCATGAAGCCACGCCAAGGTAATAGCGATATTAGAAAAGGTAACCCGAGTATATTAAGCGTAAGAATATTCACAGGCAAACAACTCTGCATCAAATCGGACGCCTTGAGACAAATGGGAAGTATTTGCTTCTTTTTATTACATTCGTGACGCACCGCGGCCGGCGTTCGCCTTCTTCCGCTGCTGTTCCTCTGCGAAAAGAAGTAGCGCATCGCTGCATTCCTTATGTGCCAACCTCTCTACCAGGCAATCGTACTCTCTGGCATTAGCCGCTAAAAGCTCTGCTTCACGATTACCGCTGGCGAGTTTCTTGGACGCCGCCAAGGCGATGGGGGGATAGCTAGCGATTCTCTTGGCAATCTCCAATATCTGATCCATGAATGAAGGGGTCGGAATGATCTTGGTGATGAGACCGGCTGTCCATAGTTCCGTCGCAGACATACGGTCACCAGCGATTAATAGAGCCGATGCTTTCTGGTGTCCCATGATAGAGGAGAAGGTAACGCTGGAGCACCCTTCGGGGCAAAGCGCCCACTTACTGAACGGCGTGAAGAAGTACGCATCCGGGACGGAGTAGACGAGGTCGTAAAGCGCGAGGGAAGTCGTTCCGTAGCCGACAGCTGGGCCGTTGACGGCTGCAATGAGGACTTTGGGGCATGTAATGAGGATCTCGTTCAGCTCTTTAAAATTGGCCAAGACCTCCTGAAGGTCATATTGAGCATTGTCGTTTCCCATGTCCCTCCCTGAAATACATTGATGAGCTAATTATCTCCTTCCTGGCATGGACTCATCGTTGTGGAATAATATATTTTACCTGTTGTGAAGAATTTACCAGTTCCTGTTTGGACGATAACTCGAACGGCGGGATTCGCGACGGCCCATTTCATCGCGTTGAGATAGGACTATTATCATGGCGAGTTAGGCAAATAATTATTACCATGAGCATTTGAGAACATCGAACATCGACGTGGGCAGTGATTCTTCCATTACCGTGAGCACGGTAGGGTGCAATGAGTTTCCGGTCTTTGGCCGGTCATAGGCCAGGATGGCCACAGCGCCATCGAGGCGGGCAGAGAAACCGTTGAGCTGAGGTATCGGGTGGGACATCGTGACCACGGATTTTTGTTGTCTTATGTGGATTGCGGAGAGAGGGAAGGCGTTATTACAATTGTACAGGGAGCAAGGAGTAGAGTTCCATCAGCCACGTCAAAGTGGCACGGCAGCCCGTTCAATAAAAGGACGTCACCCTTGTTATGTTGGCCCTTGACCTCGGGTTTGCAGAGCTAATTGGGAGGCAATGTCATGTCAGCTTGAAATGTGCCTCTTCTTGGACACTTGTCACCGAGGATGATTGCACCGATTAGGACGAAGGTGCTGGGGTAACCACTCATCTGCCCGCGAATCAGAATACGAACCTCGGCGACCCCCCGCATTGGGATGAGGTAAGCTTATTATGCAGTCATTGTCTTCACAAAAATGCTGCTTGTGTTGGCAGGCTTGGGCTTCCTCATCTGCAATGTCATATCAATCCTCCAATCATACTCGTTACCGAGGTATCCCACTCGAGATTCTTCTCCACCAACATTCCAAAGTGGTCCCAGTGTCGGGTGGTTACAGAAAGCAGGTTCAGAGCCGCATGTACCCAACGAGGGTTTAGCCACTTAGATAAACAGGTAATATTATTATACCTACCCTTCCGGCTCGGGTACTGACACAGGACCATGGCACCGTCGCCGCCGACTGGCGCACCAGCAGAGGTGGCTGGAAGCGTCGCATCGTATTTCAAGTTTGATAGCCGATTGGACTATTACATGCAACTAGCCGAGGAATCCGGCCTGGCAGATGATGTTTCTAGTCAGGATGGCGAGCATCAAGTTCCGGATACGGACATGGGAGAGCCGGTTCCTCTCGTAGGTTCGGGTCTCCCACCGTCGGCTGCTCACTCTCGTGCTAATGCTGTCCACGAAGGAGGGCCGGGAGCGTCACCGATAACCCACAGCCCCGTGAGCACACCGAGACTGGTGTCGCCACCGGCAAGGGCAACTCCCAGTTTAACCAGTCGAGCGGGAGCATTCCAAGTTACACCAGATGGGCAAAGAAGTTATTTTGGACCAACAAGTTACCTCCATCTTCTCCGTGGCTCCTCCACTCTCTGGAATCGTCTCGTGAAACGGCCCCAGGCCTCATCCTTGAATAGCAATAGGCTGTTGATGCCTCCGGAAAAGCGCGCACAAGAAAGCCATCTCGTTAATTGCTTTTTTACTTGGGATAATCTATTTCTGGCCTCCTTCGATAATAACTTGTACCTTCGAGATAAAGCACGATATGAATCTGGCCAAGATGCTTGTCTCTATTCACCCGCCCTCGGTTACGCCATGTAAGCTGCCTCTAGTCCCCTTCGTCACTTGAAGGAAATACATCATCCTGTAGGTGCAGCACCTTCTGACCTATGACTTCGTAGACTTGCCGTAGGGCAATTATATTCCACTGAGACAGATCCAAACATGGCGGATGACTTTCCGGATGATTTCAGCTCTCGAGCGAGACATTTGCTCAACCCCGAACTCGATTCTCCTTCTGTTAGTACTGTGTTGACGCTCATAATCTTGTGCTCGCTGAGTGCGGCAGAAGCGCTTGATGATCAAGGTATGTCGATACCTATTTTTCAGGGGAATGGTTGGAACTCAAACTCTGATGTTTATCAATCGATGTGTAGGGTGGTTCTACTCAGGTGCGTAGCTCGTATCTTCCAAACTCAGACCGACTTTCTCTAACATGTCATCTTTAGGTACGGCTCTGCGGTTAATAGCAGGACTTGGATTGGATCAAGAAGACGCTCTGTTTCATCCAGCCGAAGAAAGAAATACACTGCGATGTCTCCAGCGGGACATCATCAAGGGTGCCATCTGCCTTGACACGTATGTTGAAGGATTTCTAGAATTCGCTACTACGACGAATCGAGCTAAAAAGAAGTGATGTGTAGGATCTGGCGTAGTTGGTGTGGAAGAGTTTCGGATCTGACCTCTCCGAATCTACCTTCCGGATTGCTTGAGGAGGTTAGCACTGTCGGCTTTCGAGAGCCCCAACGAGCTGCGGAATCACGGCTCATCGCGTTAGAACTAATCCACCGTGATCTTCTTTCACAAGAGTTAGTTGCTTGCGACCAAAACATGACACTCGGTTAGCTGACTGATCCAGGTTTAGGATGACAGACGGAGGACACCTAACTCAAATAAAATTAGCACTCGAGCAATGGAAGTCGGCTTGTCCAGAACATACCAACGAGGAGGAGCCTCGAACAGCGGCGCTTACTATTCAGACCCTGTAAGCTGTCATTCCCATCTACGACTACTGCCTGCTTCCTTTCACTAACCCTCGTTAGAATGCATTATCATGGTATTCTCATTCAGCTCAATCGACTCTGGCCGCCAAATTTCGTACCCAGTCAAACCTCTGGGGAGGTGGCTATGTCCAGCGCCTCACTGGCAAAGTGTGTTGAGTCCGCCAAGGAAATTTCTCGCCTCCAGCAACTCTTCAAACAGATATATGGTCTTCGCAGACTACATCCCCTATCCATACATCCGATGCTAGCAGGAAGTTTAATATGCGTACATAGTTTTGCCGAGGCGCCATTGCAATCGAGAGACGGGAGACAAGCAAGGCAGAATGTTCTTCGTTCGATCCAGGTGTTCGGTGAGGTTGCGGAGACTTTGAACGTTGGATCCCGGGCGTTGGAAATTGTCATGGCCGTGCAGCATGAGTGGCAACATGCTAGAGATAGCGCGAGAGGCTGAATTTCTGGACCAGGTAGGCCAACTAGCCCGCTGCTGGGTGATTTTGATCATAATATCTTCTCTTGAAGTTGAAGAAGGGGAGGGCTATTAGCACGCGGCGTCAATGGGAGTACTATGTATTATAAGGAAGGCTTCGGCTCTAAGCTCAGAGGGTGCCTCAGAATCAAGTATCGTGCCGGAGGTATCCTCAAAGGCAATCCCGCTGGTTCGCTCTTTATTCTTAAACAGAAGAACTATTCGAGACACACAAAGTTGTTCTGACCTCCAGATAGGACGGTCCTAACTAGACACTAACCCAAAGACGGATGGAAATAAACGCAGTATGCCTTTGATCTCGTGGACGTTAAAATTCTTCAAACCCAAATAACATCTGGATCTCAGAGCTAGCTAAGCAGACGTGCGGCGGAACCCCGCGCATGCCCGAGTTACAACTTTTGGCTCCTTGTTTCCCGGAGCTTCACGGGCAAAAGGCGTCTCAAAATCTTTCCAGTTGGGTTCTTGGGCAATACTTGCAGGTGGAAAACGCCACCACGCAACTTCTTGTAGCCAGCGACTCTGGCATCCGCCCAGATCCGAATCTCCCTCAGCAAAGTTTCCTTCTGTTCAGATGGCAGATTGACATGCTTGGGACTGAGGCTAACGTAAGCGAGGGGAACTTCTGTGACCTCGGCGTCATCATAGACAGAGCAAACCGCAGCGTCGGTCACGGCAGGGTGCTGGAGGAGCAGATCTTCCAATTCGGAGGGTGCGACCTGAAGTCTACGCAGCGTTTGTCAGTATTTGATCCTCGTCTGCAATAAATCGGTCGTCAACCTACCCTTTATACTTGATCATCTATCATCATGCGTTGTTAGATCTAATGATATGGTTATAGGATTTGTTCCTTTCCTCAACTTACCTCTTTGAATCTATCTGTAATCCACAAATTGCCGTTCTCCATCTTGCCAATGTCTCCCGTCCTGAGCCAACCGTCGTGAAACGACTGTTTTGTCGCCACCTCGTCGTTGATATAACCCCTGTGTTCGACATGTATCAGCATTATTATTCACCATCTCAGAAGTGCCATGAATTTCATACATCATTACTTGCGGCCCGCGAATCCATAGCTCGCCTTCTTCACCCTGAACTACATCCTTTAATATCTCTGGGTGGACGAGTCTCAGTTCCCTGTGGCTTTTATGTTAGCTTATCCCAAAGCCAAGAGATGCTACATCGGAGGGCTTGTATGCTTACGTTCCAGGGAGGATCCTGCCGACAGTTCCGACCTGGCCTTCATCATGCTGAAATTGATGCGCGACCCCGGGAGAGCACTCAGTGAGTCCATAGCCTAGACCTTGATCAGTATTTACTAGTAACGCAATATGCGGTGATGGGTTAGCCAACCTTGGCAGACACTTGCCTGAGGAAACCTCTGCTTCAGTCTCCTTTGAAGCTCGGGCTATAATCCACAAGAGGTTAGCTACAGGACACATGAGCAACCACAGCTACGGTCTTTTACCTTCAATGGAGCAGCAGCTACAACAATCCGCTTTACAGACGTCAGGTCGAACTTCTGTGAAGCTGGGGAAGCAGAGAGCAGCAGCGCTATTGGAGGAACGATATGCATATCGGTTGCCTTCAATTCACTCGCTCGTTCACAGTAGCGCTCGAGGTTGAATTCTCGGAGTCCGTGATAGCGACCTCCAACCCACATTCCAGCGACTACTATGGCCCAAAATCCGTATATATGACAGTCTATGTATTGTCGGACTCAGATCAGCAACACAGGCCCATTCCGTCGAGAAAGGAACTCTACTCACAAGGTGGAAACCAAACCTCCCGCACATTTGAGGATAAGCAGTTCGGGAGCGCGAGGCGTATTTGATGTGCATTCACGATGAGGTTGAAATGAGAGAGTTTGACACCCTTCATCTTCCCCGTTGTTCCAGAAGAGAAGCAAACCGCACCTAACACATCCCTACCGCTCTTGCCGGAAAGGTCAAATGGAGGTAGACTTTCCGAGTCGCAGGAGCCGATTATGTCCACGGGAAACTGTCCCATACTAGATTAGTCTCGGAGTTCTCCCTCTCCTCCTTTCTCCACTTACCTGAGGGAGACTGGCAACTCGTCCATGGGTGGTTAAGATTTTGGGTTTGTTAGATTTGAGAGTTTTGACAGCAGCCCGCACTGCGTCTAATTTAGATACGGCCGTGGACACCACTATATGAGTCGGCTTAACCAATCCGATGACATGTTCAATATCAGACTGCGTAGCCGCGGTGTTGAGTGGACTATTGGGCATGAGAATATTAAGTGCTTCACTCCAAAATCGGGAATAGGAGCCCACTTACGCAACAGCGGCGCCAGCCCACCAAATTCCGTGGACGAGTAATACGAAATCATTCTTTGCCAAAGGTTAGCAATAAGTTTCTTGTTCATTATCTGGTCGGGGATCGCTACCGAATTGGGTATTAAGGCTAGGACGATGTCCCCTTCCTGTAGACCTATTTTGGTCCTCAAACCCCAGGCGATGCGACCGGCGTCGCGGCGCAAGCTGCCGTAGGTAATAAGGTCATTGCCAAAATCATCGCTATGGACTACGCTATTTGCGGGAACTGCGTCGGGATTATATTGAGAGATCCACTGAGGAATTGAGAGTTGATCGAGCCCATTAAATGGTGACACGGACGATTGGTAAATAGTAGCCATAATGCCGCATTGATTAAAGAGATCTCTTCGTAATGGCTATTGTTGGATGATTATCTATGTAGCGATTCGAGTTTGATATATTCTGACGAGATCTCTTTGTTGTTATACCTCTGATATATTAAGCATACCGAGGGAATGCTTGATATCGAGCTTTGAGGATATTATCGCATCCTACCTCGGGATGTGCGCCCAGTTAGGCGCGACAACGAAGTTCCTTCTAGCAAATGAAGAAGCCCCCAAAACGACGAGGATATAGAAGAGGGGTTTCGAAGATCCTCTTTCCCCTCCATACTCGTACCTCGGCAGTAAAGGGAGACTCCTGCGTTGCAATTCGATCTTCGACACCTCCCCTCGGGAGCATCAATTCCGTCCGATGTAGATCGAGTATTACGTGATGGGCTACCGAAACTGGCATGAACGCGTCACCGAGGTAAACAGCCGCATGCTGACCAGGTTCATTTCTTCGAATATTATAATGATAAATGGTCGCACCCACGTCAACCAGGTCTCTGCCGCGCCTTGAAAAATACCGCACACAGGGACGCTTCATCCCATTTACCGCCGCTGCCTTTTTGTCCACCATACCCTACCGTACCCTCAAAAGGAGAGACGTTGACCCCTCAACCCCTCACACCATGACGCGAGATCCGAAGCTCGACCTTAACGTGAAGATCCCATGGGCTGAGCCCGCCTGGTACCGGACAGGCAAGTCCATCTACTTTAACCAGTCTCACCGCCGTTTGCGAGACAGCATACGCAAATATATCGATGAGAATATCCTCCCGTTTGCAATGGATTGGGAAGAAAGGGGCGAGGCCCCGGGCGAGGCGGCCTTGAACTTCTGCCTGTCTGGAATTCCATTCGACGATGTGCCTGGGAAATATCGTCCGAAAAATACTCCTCAGATCGCAGGGATCCCCACCGACGAATGGGATGCCTTCCACCTCCTAGTTGCAACTGATGAAACGTCGCGAATCGAAGGTGGTGTTGCCATTGCCCTGGCCGGAGCGTCCGTGATTGGGGCTCCTCCTGTAATCAACTACGGGACTGAGGAGCAAAAGGAGGAATGGCTACCAGGGCTATTTACGAGAAGGACAAACTTTTGCTTGGGTGTGACGGAACCAGGTGGCGGTTCTGACGTCGCAGGCATTCAAACGACGGCGGAGAAAACCCCGGACGGCAAGTTTTACGTTGTGAATGGCGCCAAGAAGTGGATCACCGGCGCCCCATGGGCCACACATATGACGGCGGCTGTCCGGACTGGTGGTCCAGGGATGAAGGGGATCACCGTGTTGGTTATTTCGCTCAACAGCCCCGGAATTGATATTCGGAAGATCCACAACAGCGGGCAGAATGCCGGCGGGTCCAGTTTTGTCGATCTTGAGAATGTCAGAGTACCAATCGAGAACAGGATCGGCAAGGAGAATGAAGGATTCGGAATCATTATGAGAAATTTCAACAAGGAGAGATACGTTCTAGCCGTCCAGTGCAGCCGAAAGAGCCGGACATGCCTTTCGATGGCCTTCTCGTATGCCCTGGACCGCAAGACATTTGGGAAGCCGCTTATGCACAACCAGGTGATTAGGCGGAAATTCTCTGAACTTGCCTACAGAGTCGAGTCTCATTGGGCGTTTTTGGAGCAGATTGCTTTTCAAGTTAACTCGTCGGCCTTGGGATGGCAGTCCCCGGATATCGCTAGCCAGATCGCCCTAGCGAAGGTTCAGGGAGGACAGATGGTGGAGTTAGCGGCAAGAGAAGCTCAACAAGTTTTTGGCGGTGCTGGATATCAAAAGGGGGGGCGGGGAGCTACAGTGGAGCAGATAAGCCGTGACTTGCGGATGCTGGTACGTATCGGTTAACCTCGCTTGAAGTCTGGCGCTAACAATGACGTAAATATAGGTTGTCGGCGGTGGAAGTGAGGAGATTCTCTCCGACCTTGCCGTAAGACAGGAATTGTCTATGTATCAGGCAGGTTCGAAATTATAATTCACGGAGTTCCCATTAGGATTGGGAGCTCCTCTGCTGGAGGATGTATCTGAATTCAGATTACCTACAATTAGCCATCTGACCTAGTCTCGGCGGCCTCAATGTCCACAGGTTATACTCTACTCGATACCCGGTATTATCATCACTCCTAATAAGAAATATCGAGAGGCGGGGTGCCAACGCACAGCTCGTGAGGCGTGCGGGTCAACACGATGCCCCACAGCCCTGTAAGTTAGTGGGATCGTTATCCTTACATCTGATTACATATTATCGAATGTAAAGCTTCTTATTACGTATCTGAATTGGATTCCGGAGCGGTGTTGGTGATCCATCTGAGGAGAGAGAGTGTTGGCAGTAGTAGTGGCACCATTTCAATCTAGACTCATAGGCTTGAAAACGCTAACATTGAGTCTCTGGCCCTTAGATCTAACAGGTCAACCTTGCCAATAAAGAGGCTAGGCTCACTGCTAATTTATCGAATATCTATAGGTAGTGTTACTCATCCTCTAAGGCTTTTGACTGAATGGTTGGCCGGTCTCGCGAATCTGTGCCGCAAAGGCGCACCATCAAACATCCCATCACTTTACGTCCTCTCATACTCTGACTCATTCAAGGGGTAAAAAAAAGTTCTCTAATTCCATCGCAGTATTTCTCATAGGCTCAGTCTTCTGCTTCTCTGAGGCGCGGTTGATTAGGATGCGCAGGCGGGGAGTGATATGGGAAGGGATAGGATACGAACTTCAATAGAAATAGGGGAAGAGAGCGCTATTTTTATCCCTTCCTTTGTTTTCTCATCAGATCGTAGACACAGACTATAAAAACCAAGTTTTCGGTGGTCTTTCGGCTGATTTCTCACAAGTGACCCCAACCTTCAGTATCTCTACAGAGCTGTTTCCATCCTCAGTACGTACATTGATTTTCCCATCTCATAGCAAGCTATTTCTTCAATATGAAGTTCTATACTGTTCCTTTCCTCGCTGCGGCCTGCAGTGCCCTTCCTCATGTCAGCGAGAACGACAACAGCGGTCTCGCTGCACTTGAACCCCGTCAGTCGACTTGCATCGTCAGGCGGGCCCTAGGCTGCTGGTGGTGCCAGATCGGCGACAACTACTGCTATGTAACCTCAGAGGAGGTAAAAGTCCCTTCACAGTTATTCCCATTGGGTTATCTTTCCTAAGTAAGCTTTCGTTTGTGCCGTGACTTAGTGCCGTCCGCCTCCTGGCGCGCTCTTGGCCCAAGACGTTATCTCGAGTGCTTCGTCGTTGTCTACGGTGCCGAAATTTGTCCAACAGAACTCGGACTGCGGGGATTCCTACACCGGAGGTTGCGGCACCTGTGGCGGTTGCTCAGTTGCCATCATGGGAGTAAGTGTATTTCGGACATCTCGCAAGTACATAGGAGCTACACATTAGCTCCACAACTTGTGTTGTCAACTTTGCTGACAAATGGTTATGGCGGCAGTGCTGTCGTGGAATTGGCAACACGAAGTGTGGCTAGGGAAGAGGACTGTTCTTTACTCATCCTCAAATAAGGCAATGTATTAAATTGCGTATTCAAAGGTTCAAGAAAAGTGAAATTTACAAAGGCAGTCTCTCCGACACCTTGGAAACGCAATGTACACGATACTGCCCAACATAGGAACTTCTCTTTAACAACCTTTCCACAAGAAGCTCCCCCAGTGATAAGGCGGACCGGTATAACGGGACCTTCATAAATAAATGGAATGGGGTGTGGAACTGAAATAGGCAAGCCATGAGTCAAGACTCGAGACACCGAGTAATGTCGCTTCTCCCTTTCACTTTCTGGGGCGTCCTTCCTTTAACTAATTTTGGAACGGGAGTCTCAAATTTCCAAACTGTCACGAGCTTTGTGGAGCAGCCCTACTCAGACTTCAAGTACACCGCCACACTCATCCCCGCGAAATATGTCTTAGCCAGCTCCAGGAAATTCTTGCTGGGGGACGAACTCCAATGTACATAGAGAGGATGGCCCATGATCATATATCCGCTATTGGAGTAGATACGTGGGCGAAGCGTCCACTAGTCGTATGAGAAAATGCACTCTGCAAGCAGGCGACCGCTGGGGCACGAGTGTAAGAGAAACAGTTCCTTCTAAACAATCAATCATTTTCGGGCACCAACCCCCGATACTCCCTGCCTTACCCTCGCCGATTTAATCGTCCGAAATAGGGACATCGTCCCGAAAGACTTTTGCTATAGCGCGGCCATCCTCGTCGATCCATGCGCGAAACATTCCGCCTGTGTTGAAGTCTTCTATAATCTCTCCTCTGGCCTCAATAACATTTCCCTCCGGGTCTCGAACGACAGTACAGCCGATAGCGATCATGCCGCCCTGGCCTTCTCCTGTAATACCCCATCGATTACCGGCGCTCTTCTGCAGCTCGCCACCAGGGCCAGCTACCCTATGCACTGCGTTGGTTGAGGATACGCCAGAGTATCGCGCAATGGCCGAGGCTGTGCGCGCAGCAGCTACGCGAATAAACGAATCGCCATTACCAGTGCCCGACACTGCTATAGAGCGAGTTGTAATAAGACGGGAGGCGTCATCATCTCCTTGAGGGGCAGGGTTGTACATGAATGGGGTGGGAAGACAGTCGGCCATGAGGCCCTTTAGCGACTCCGAAAGTATGACAATAGGTCCACCACCCCTCCGCCTTCTGTCTGGCCACATATCTCTGGCTAAGCCTTGGCCATCTATCCACTCTTCGGCCCAGAAGCCGGCTCCCACCATGGGTGTGTCACCAATCCTTCCTGTCAGCTTATTCGTCATGCCACCCGTACTTGTAGCTGCGCAGACTATGCCGTCAGCATCGAGTGCAACCGCACCCACTGTACCCTGAGGCAAGTAGCTATCACAGCTCCATGTAGCATCAAGGGTTTTACCAATTCTCTCGTCTTCTAAGGCACGCAAGTGCTCATCCCACCGGGTCTGTGTGAAGAAGTACTTGGGCTCCACCAGAGGTAATTGATACCTCTCGGCGAGGATCTCCGCCGTTCGACCGTGGATAAGGGAATGCCCTTGTGCTGATGGGACATCAAGATAGGGTCCATCTGTTCTACGCATCGCACTAAGATCGGCATCGCCGTGCTCGAGGATCGCTCGAGCAAGCAATATTGGGTTTCGCACCCGCCGCAGTCCCGTCACTCCGACGCCACGCTTTGCGAAGCCGCGAGATACCATGACACTTGCCTCGAGCTCATTAATGCCATCGCGCGTGAATACGGAGCCGTGGCCGCTGTTGAAGAGAGGGTTGTCCTCGAGGAGGGTTACAGCGTACGTGGCTGTCTCGAGGGCCGAGGGGAAGCGCGGCGACGGGGAGGTCGTCTTTGACGGCGTAGTCATGTAGGTGTGTGTCTTGCCTATCTATGGCACCGTATAATCATTTAGCCCTTGGCGTGGTCGCGGTGCTGTTTTGAGGTGGGTAGGATAGAGTACGCACAATATTTAATAAGGCCTCACGGTAGAGGCCGTACTTTCTAGGTGGCACTGTCGCTGGGCTAATATTCCCCGCGCCGCCATGGATAATAATTCGAGATGAGATGGTCCGCCCGGACGGGGCCTGGCTCTTGTACTCCATAATACGTCTAGTCCAACGTAATGATCCCGGAATGAGAAACGGAGAGGAGGCGACAACAGTGGGGAATGAGTCTACTTAACATTATCATCAGGGGATGTTTACGTAGATAAGGCAGGCAAGGCAAAAGCGGGGAAGGCCAATTAGTGTAAGTTTCTCTGCCAATTCTTGAACTACGAAGTACTGTTGGGACCAGTGGTGGGAGATACGACATGGAGCGGATAAATGTTGTTCCAAGTCATTGTCTCTTTCAAGGGCGGCTATCCTTGCTCAACCAATTCAACCATCACCCCATTTTTTTCTTTCTTTCTTTTCTATTCTTTTCTCTTCTTTCTCCTTTTGAAAAGGCTTGGTTTCTTGGTCGTTCTTCAATGATTTCCGCCATCGTAATAAAGTTCTTTTGTCGCCAGTTCTCATCCTGTGTGATTGTGATCCGACATCTCGCTTATTACTCTTTATCTGGAGCGGCCTTGCATCTCCTGTTGTGGCATCTGCCTCTTCAGGTCCTTTTCACAGACAGAGGCTTCCGCTGTGTGTTCCCGCCGTTGAATTCCATTTGTCGAGGGAAGCGACGTCTAGTAGTTCCTCCGGGGACGTTGATTTGGAAGGTCTATCAAGTTTCTCGCAGATGCATGATGTTGCGTCCGGGGCTCCGCTGATCTGTCTCGTTAGGTTCTTTTATATTATAGGTTTTTTAAGTTGAATGCTAATGGCGCAGAGATAGCAATTGTGTGTCTCTTCTTGTTAATATCTAGGATCTTTTAATTATTGCATAGGAACAATTAAGCTTTTAAACTGGACTCTTAGAGGACTGGGCCCGAGCCTCGAAATCAATAACCCCTGAACCCCCGTCGTACTTGCTTCGCTGATTCACCGCCTCTGCCTCGGAAGTTTCATTATAAGAAACCTGGATCTAAAACGGCGGCCATTAGCATCATCTTCACACCAAGCGCCATAGAAAATAAACTTACATTAGTAGTCCTAACAATACTGTTGTACGTTATGATTTCCTCCTCGCTGCCACTGGGCGAATGACCGTGAATGTCAGTGTGACCGGACCGCTTGATGTTGTCCATGGCAATGTCATGTATGCTCCCAGTCTTGGTGTGTCGCGCCCGCGATCGGGAGCCAGTTCCATAGCCGGTGTGGGCTCCACTGGTGTTGTTGTAACCGTAGCGTTCTTGGCTTGAATCGTTGGTGAAGAGGCCCGGGAGCCATCGCCTGAAGAGAGGTCGCATTGCGGGGGCACAGGCGCATATGATAGCTAGACAGGTCTCGACGGTACTGAGGGTGTCTCCAATGCCATCTCGGGAATCGTATCCAGGCTGGATGTTATAGAATTTCTTGCGAAGCTCGTGTACTCGAACAATGCCGATGGCCGTGACACTGTATTTCTTAATGGTTAGCCTGTGCGTTCCTCAAGGGACCTCTCAATAAGCAAGCTCCCGGGTAGGGAGAGAGAAAAAAAAGGATAATGTTTACTCACACCCCACCAGTCATGAAAATCAAAATTACACCAAGCTTTGCAGCCAGGCGCATTTTTAAGCCCAAGAAAATCCAGAAGGGTAGAAGAAGAACGAGGAAATCGGTGACGATGGTGATGATGGCCGTGCTCACGTAGAAGGCAGGACCGTCGATTTTATACTTTGGGGTGATACTCAGATCCCAGTAGGCGCGGACCGGCATCGTCTGGAATATGACGGTGAGGAAGACAGCAACCATCATGACCAAGTTAAAGATGTTGAGGGCGTGGATCGACCACCTGATGCTGCGGC
Source organism: Scedosporium boydii (assembly GCA_002221725.1). NCBI lineage: Eukaryota > Fungi > Ascomycota > Sordariomycetes > Microascales > Microascaceae > Scedosporium > Scedosporium boydii. The sequence continues at coordinate 13,992 of NJFT01000187.1, forward strand.
GTTGACCTCCGAGACGGAGCAAGAAGAACAGGATGGACGACTTGACCATGGCTAGAATGGGGTTGTAGAGGACCTGCATAATCCAGTTCCAGAACAGCATAGGTTCTATATGATAGATGCTCTCGGGCACCTCTGATGTCGGGAAGCCGATAAACTCGTATCGGAAAACTGTCAGAGATGGAAGTTAGCGATTACGACCTCTTCCCAGCCAGGCTCGAGACTATGCGAAGTGAAAACGCCAAAGTAATGTCTATACAATACGAGCGAACTTACACATGTACGTTGGAACTAATAATCCTATGGAAAATACCTAAAATAATGTCGAGAAATAATTAGCATTCATCGTTAGGGACCATGGCCATACATCGGTGGCGTTGAACAAGGGGTTTGAATCCTCATGGTCTTCCCATACCATAGCAGCCGTGACGAAATAGTCATCTATGAGGAAATATTAGAATGGAGTCTTCATGACCGATTCTAGGGAGTCATATATAGAGGGGAGGTAGATAAAGTTGAAAAAAAGATGGTGGAAGCGCTAACCGATGCCCACTTGCTTCGTGATGATCCTGGAGTAAATACGCAGAAGGTAGATGACGAGAGCAAGGGAGTTAAATGTGAAGATGACGGCCACGGCTGACTGCTGGAGAGACGTCGTCGGTAACGAGCTCACTGGCAAATAGCGACGGCTCATGGCCGAACCGCCAGCGTCGGCGGACATTGTTGGCTGGAGTGTTCCTCGAAAACCCCGAGTTAAGCAAAGGAGTGGATCGCCCGGAGCCTTACATCGGGCAGTGGGGAAATGGGGAGGGAAAGATCTGCATCGATGAAAGGCAGCGACGATATGGGGAAGGTGAGGGTTTTAGACTCTAGCCGGGCGGTGCACTTAACAGCCAGGTCTAACCGAACAAGTAGGGACGAAGACAGGTAAGAAAACAGGGGCTGCGGGGGTGTGTGCCTCCGTGTGTGTGCGTGTGCAGTCCGGTCCTGGTAGTACCCTAGCGTTGGAGTATTTTCCCCCTCCATCCTCCCTACCCTCCACACCGGTTTCAAAAGGCTGGAATTGAAATCTAGAGCTGGGGGAAAATGAAGGGGGGCAATGGAACGTTTGGGCTCAAGAGTCACCTCATTTAGACTTGGGTTGGCCAAGATCTATTACTACCCCGGCCCATTGGCCTTAGAGGTGGGAGATGGACTGGGCGTTTGATGGCAGCGTCCAAAGATACTCGTACGTTATTGGTAATACATCGGCTTTGTCTTCAAATGGCTTCCGCCCAGAGTTTCTCCAAGGAGAAGCTTTAGCTAGCTCCTCCCCTCCATGTCCAGGCGAGAGATGACATGCCGACCGACCTGCCGACCTGACTTGGAACGCTGGAGAACGCCTGGCAAAATATATCAATAATGCGAAGTACAATCATGCTGCGCGTGCATTCACTTCGTACTTCGTAAACGGGGGAAACAGATTGAGCTCATTGCGTTAATCCCCTTTTGGGCTTTTTCTGGGGGCATTCCATGGAGTGTGTGTGTGTGAGTCTCAGGGGATTCCTTGTACATGCATACGCCTCAGTGCGTTGCATCAAGAGAAAGAGAGGGGTCAACTTCCAGTGGCGTTTAAGTCGTCCCTCTCGCGACATCAAAACTCACATTGTTGTTCGGGGGAAACGCGAATGGCTGGAGGCTAAGCTCTTCCCCGGATTAGACTGAGAGGCCGGATGGTACTTTTACACGGACGAGACTTTCGTATTTTCGATAGTTTGCAATCTAATCTCTGCGCCTCCAGCCCCACTAGACCTGATATAATCTAGGATAGAAGGGGCTACACTAGAGTAGTGGACCCGCGGGGAATCTGGAGGACACCTAGTGTAGCGTACCGATTACCGAGGTAGTGCAGTCTGCCACCACCAATGGCAGGTATCGCACTCTTGGCTGGCCCGACACAAAATTCTTGATCAGACTATTCCTGCTTTGGTGCTTGGGGCGAAATTACTAGGCGAAGCAGGGCGCGAGATTGAGGCGAATGATAATGCCAGAGAAGAAAGGGAGGAAGAGGCGGCTCGGAGCGAAGACTTGATCGACCAAGAATAGATCTGGATCGGTCCTGAGGACGATGCCGCTCTCTTCCATAGCAAAGGGAAATAAAAGAGCAAGAGAAAAAAACGGAAAAAAATAGACAAAAAGAGAGGGAGAGAGAGAGAAAGAAGAAAAAAAAAAAAAAAAAAAAAAAAAAAAAAAGGTGTCGCAAAACCCTGCCTATTTTTAGGGTCCAATGATCCACACATGTCTTTTGCTTCTTGTGAATTTTCGAGCGGGTTTCCGTAAAAAAAAAAGCTGCAAGAGACTGGGCTTGTTGACTTTCCTGGGGCTGAAAAGGACAGACACCATTGTCATGCCTATGCCAGGAGGCTCGTCGTTGACGTAGGATTTTGTGCGAGGTAAGCCTCAAGACTGCGGCAAGCAAAGAGGTAATGTAGTAGAGCGGAAATGCCAGTGTTTCATCCGGTCCTAAGCTCCTGTCAAGCGTGCTTTCTCTCCGATCTTTTATACGCTAGGCTGGCCATGAGTTAGTAGATCACCGCATTGCGCTCCAGCGAGTCCCGTCTGGTTCTTCCCGCCCCCTTGAAACCCCATCTCCCAAGCTTAATCTATCAGAGAAGACATCACTCGCCCCACGCATTCCCCACAGGCTCGCTGTCGTAATCATCCCAACGTGCTTCGTATGAAAGGGCTCCTCTTTGCATCGCGGGAGATTGGAACGTAACCCTGGGGAGCTTGTAAATTGGGAGTGGGAGTGGATAAGTTATGTGTCTTCTGTAAAGATATAAAGGGGTCCCCGTTCTTTTACTTCTTTATCGCCCTCCTGCCCTGTTCTGCCCACGGATCCAGAGCTTGCAATTCCCGACGTTCTTTTTAGGGGCATATTATCTATCTCGTTCAGTAAGGAATAACAACCCCAATCCACCCGTTTTGTGGCAGGCATGTCTCGCAGAATTCTTCTCCTGGCCGCTGGCTTGAAGCTCACCTCCATGGTGGCGGGCCAGACAATCGTCGTCAATGGAGCCGAAGTCGGTAAGTAGTAATTTGTGGTTTGGTGGCGTTCCTCCTCTCTGTTCATTCGATCCTGTTAAATTCCCCGTCGCACGTGGATCTGTACATGCTTCATGCATAGCACATTCCCGGATATTTGGGAGTACAGGCATGCAACCTGGATTTTCTTGCCTCAAAACTTGTCGATCCCGTCCCGCTAACGAAAATGAACTATTACAAGAGGCCAACGAAGACACCGTCGCGCCAGCTGAAGAGGTCGTAGCGGGTGATCTCTTACCCGAAGAATCTGTGCAGCTCACAGATGCCATCCTGGCCAACCTGACGGACCTCGCTCTTACAGATATCGACCTCTTCGCCTTTGGCAGCAGTGACGACGCGAGCGAGGTCGCTACTGCGTCCAGCAAGAACAAACGGGCGACGCCCAAGTGCAAGACCTTCCCCGGTGACGCCTTTTGGCCGCACCCGATTACCTGGACCATCTTAGATCTGCTCACAGGCGGCCGTGTTATCAAATCCGTCCCCATTGGCGCATCGTGCTATGACGACTTTGGAGTGTACAATGCTGCCAAGTGCGCGTCCATCACGGATAATTGGACCAACTCGTATCTCCAGTAAGTTGTTCACTCTTATTTTCGCCTTTCATTGTCTTTTCTTCGTTTTCTTCCTTTCTCTCTCTCCCTTTTCAAATTCGGTTCCGGTTCCCCGAGCTCCTTCCTCTTTCTTGAGTTCCAAAAAAAAACCCTGATCCATGCCTCGACCCTCTCCCCTTGCCCAATCCAATCTCCGCACATCACAGTAGTCCTTTCAACTTCTCCCCACGTGTCCAAGACCCCACTTTTTCTTTGCGAATCGGCGCCCTCAATACAGCCTCGCACGAATGCGCTGACTGACATGCTTCCTCCGACATCAGCGAGGCGGATCCGACTTCTGTCATGTCCCCCTTGTACCAGGGGTTGACCTGCATGCCAACAGCCAACAAGAATGGGGCCTGCACCCTTGGCGGTTTCCCATCCTACGTAGTCAAAGCGAACAACGTCGCTCACATCCAACTTGCCGTCAACTTTGCCCGCAACCTGAACCTGCGTCTGGTCGTGAAAAATACTGGCCACGATTTCAATGGTCGTTCGGTTGGCGCCGGTGCTCTTTCCGTCTGGACTGGCGAGTTCAAGAGCATTGACTTCATCAAGAAGTACAACTCCAAGTCCTACTCTGGTCCCGCTCTCAAGGTTGGTGCTGGCGTTATTGGTATTGAGCTCTACAAGGCTGCTGAGAAGTATGGCGTCACTGCTGTCGGCGGCGAGGGCATGTCTGTTGGCTTTGCTGGCGGTTACATCGCAGGCGGTGGTCACTCTCCCATGTCTCCCATGTACGGTATTGCAGCCGACCATATTCTGAGCATTGATGTCGTCCTCCCTGATGGGCACTACATCACCGCCAGCGAGACGAAGAACACGGAGATCTTCTGGGCCATGCGAGGCGGCGGTGGTAGCACCTTCGGCGTCGCGACCTCGTACACTGTCAAAGCCTTCCCTAAGCTCGACGTCGTCTCGATCGCCAAGTTCTCTTTCGCCACCAGCGCCACCGTTAGCTACGAGACCTTTTGGGAGGGCGTCCGCGCCTACTGGGAGTCCATTCCCACGTACAACGCCAAGTTCAACTACGAGTACTGGAATATCTGGCACACCGGCCCCGGTGCCAACGACGTCACTTTTACCATGCTCCCTTGGTGGGCTCCCGGCATGACAGTCGCCCAGCTCCAGCACCTTCTGTCTCCTCTTTTGTCGAAACTTGCCGCGCTCGGCATCGATATCACCCCCGAGTACTCTGAGCACGACAGTTTCTATAAGGCTTGGTCCGCCGGTTTCCCTCAAGAACTCGTTGGTGGTACCGCTGCCAAAACTGCCGCCCGACTTTTCCCTACGTAAGCCGTTTTTCCTCACGGGGTGGGTCAGGAGGCGACACCGTATCTAACACACTTATCTTAGAGAAAACTTTGTCGACGCCACCAAGTTCAACACAACCGTAAACGCCATCAAGTCAGTCGTCGACCGCGGCGGTCAGGTCATTGGCTTCGGCATCACCGGCGGCCCCGGTCCCTTCCCCGACAACGCCGTGAACCCTGCCTGGCGCGACACCGCTATGTTCGCTATCGCGGTACGCAATTGGGAAGAAGGCCTCCCTCTCTCCGATGTAGCCCAGCTCAGCGCCGACATGACCAGCAACTGGATGCAGCCCTGGCGCGACGCGGCCCCTAACTCGGGCGCCTACGCCAGCGAGAGCGACGTGACGGAACCCAACTTTAAGCAGTCGTTCTATGGTACGCAAAAGTACGCTAGGCTCCTCGCGCTCAAAAAGAAGATTGATCCTACGGGTCTCTTCTACGCCAACTTGGCTGTTGGAAGTGATGAGTGGTACATTGAGGGCCAATACCCCGGCCTCCCTACCCAGAACGGTCGTCTCTGCCTTGTCTAATTTTACCTAGCTTTATATAAGAACCTTATTGCAATTGTATTATATTATAAAAGAAAACTATTATAATGTATAAAAAATATATATCTTAAACTTTTATGTTTTCCGTGATAACAATCGGGTGAGGCGTGACTCCGGGATCGACGATTTCGATGGCCTTGAGTTTCGTCAACCGCCTCTGCCGGAGGGCTCTGAGACCGTCTTCGAGCATGCCCACGTACTCGTCGCAGGCCATCTTGGTCACCTAAAACCCTAGCGAGGGGCCGGGGTCCAGATTGGCGAGAGAGAGGCACACGTCTGCGAGCTTCTCTGCGTACGCATCGTTGCTGTAGAATTTGTCGGGTAGCTCGGCTCAGATCCTGTCATCTTCGGCATGGAGGGCCTGTGTCGCGGTCTCGAAGAAATCCGCGGAATTGATCGGAGTGCTGGGATACCCTCTCAACTCGGCATTCTTAGTTACCTCGGATCAGCGCGGGCCCTAAAATCTTGGCAAGACCAACCCGCGGAATTGCTAGGAATGCTTCGATGTCCCTGGGATCGACGGGCTGGGATTCCTTCAACCCTCCGCGTTAGCCATCATCGAGCTCGCCTGAAATGATGGCTATAAGGGCATCAAGTGCGATACCGGCCAGGTCAGACTCATGTCTTAGAGTGCCATTGAAACCTAACTCCCCCAAGGCAACACAGCGTCAGCTTTGTCAACCCTCTAGCACACCATGATCTCCTACTTCGTCGTCGTTCCCGCCGCATTGGGCGCTGCAATACTATTGATTAACTACTTGGCCCCCAAAGATCAACTCTCGAACGTGCCGACGCACAGTTTTACAGGCGACGACTCGCGAAAACGCTACATGACAGATCTCAAGTCGCTGCTCGAGTCAGGTTACAGAAGATACAATAAAGCGGGACTGGCGTTTAAAGTGACAATTCCTGTCGGCGGTTATTCCGTCAAGTACCGCGTAATCCTCCCCAAAGATCACCTGGAAGAGATCAAGCATCGGTCCAACGACGTTTTCAGCTGGCAACTCGCGTCTCGGGTCATCTTCGCGCAGGACTACACGGGCGCACCAGACCGCGGTCCTTGGAGTGGCAAGGCACTACGAGTCGGCATCCACCAGAACCTCAAGGACATCACTACCCGCCTAGAACAGCGGATCAGCGACTACTTCGATGACAACCTACCACAGCAGAAGGGCCAGGTCGCCACGGTTGACCTCATGGGCTTCTTCGTCCCGACCATCACGCACGTCACCAACGCGCTCCTGGTGGACGGCCGGCTATCTTCTGACCCGGAGTGGGTGAAGCAGACGTCCGAGTTCGCCGTCAACCGCTACGGCGCGGCCGATGACGTGCGCCAGTGGCCGCCGTACCTCTCGGCGCTGGTCGCACCTTTCATCCCATCCGTCAAGAAGCTGCGTCAGCAGCGCAGGTATGTCATGGATAAAATGAGACCCCTTTACGAGGATCTCAGAGCGCAAGGCCTCCTCGAAAAGAAGAGCCGGAGGAAGGGGGCCTTCGGATATGAATGGCTCTGGAGCGGTTCACCGGATGATGTCACGCTCCAGGACTTCTCCGACACCATGATGAGGACCCTGATTGCGTCGATCCACACGACAGCTAAGACGATTAGCGTGGCATTCGTCGACCTGCTTACGAGGCCCGATCTCTTCGAGGAGCTGAAGGCCGAGGCAAGGGAAGCGGTCGACGAAGACGGCAGCGTCGATCTGGAAAAGCTTGTGAAATTGGACTGCTTCTTGAAGGAGTCGCAGCGCCTTAGCCCTGTGTTCCTCCGTAAGTCGCCCCTTTAGCCGGGGGATCGTGATGCAAAGTAGTGCTGTACTGACTCTAGAGCTTAGTCACGATGAATAGGATGCTGACCGAGGATTACGAGTTCAAATGCTCCGGCCTGAAGCTGCCGAAGGGTACCATGATAATGGCACCCGCGGCAGCCATCGCGACGGACCCGGAGACGTTTCATGATGCCAATGCCTTCGATGGGCACCGCTATCTGCGGATGCGCGAGGACCATAAAGAGTCGGCAAGCTCGCTGGTGTTGGGCATGTCCACGATTGACTCCCTAGGTTTCGGGCTGGGGAACCAGGCATGCCCTGGTCGGTTCCTGGCAGTCAACAATCTTAAACTGATGATGGCCAAGCTCATGATAGGATGGGACTTAGCAGTCGTCAAGAACGGCAGGGAGTACTCGGGCCTACCGCCTAAGATGGAGTACAACGATTTCTCCGTTGTTCCCCCTGGAGAGTTTACCATGCGCTTGAGAAAGATGTAAAACTAGGCTATAATGAAGTACGAAGGTGAATACTCATGTATTTAGAGAAAGAATGATTAGAACTCCTTGCACTCTCGCTGTTCGTACATCACTCACACTTTGCAAAAGTTCATGCAGACTGCGGAGCGTGTTCTTAGGGTTTCGGCCACAGAATGCTGGCCTGGTTTCGTAGGATTGTTTGGACAAGAAGACCAAAAACGTAAACACTACCAACATGACAAACTAGTATTTTCTACGGCATCGTTTCCCTCGCTCCAAAGCACCACTGAACATTGGACTGATGAGTTGGTTTCTCATCGTGAAAATTCAAATAGCCTACTAGCCTTCAAGACACTGCGTTTCCGCCCAGACTTCAACCTACGTCACTGTCTAATGTGCTTGCGCTCTCCTACATCAAGTGTATTTCATTGACCAGCCATCTATTTTGGTATTGAAGCTGTTGATTTACTACAACACAAATGCCTCCAGCGTGTTTGGGGCAAATAGTTCCTCGGGCCTGAACCGCCTTGCCGCCAGCCCCTGATTGTAAGAATACTCAAGGAACTTCTCAATGACGTTCCTGTTCTGGGCGAACCCGTCTTGCCAATACCGCTCTTCCCCCATAAAGCTTGTGGTCTCGCGCACATGATCCTCGAGCCAAGGGAGCATGTAGCGCAGGGCCGACCGATCCCTCAGAGCATCTTCAGCCACCTGCATAGACCGCGCAAAGGCCTTTTGTAGAGACCTGGCAATCCACGGATTGTTCTTGTAGACGGAGCGCTTGATAGCGATAACGTGCATGATGGGGAATATCTTCGTTCGCCGGTAGTAGTCGGCCTCGACGTGTTTAAAGTCTGGGAACAGGTATGTGCAGTGCTCGCAACGGTCGACGCTCGAAGGCTTTGAGGCGCTAAAGATGGCGTCAATCTCGCCATCCTCGAGCATCTGGGACAGGTTCTGGCCGGGCTTGATGGCGTTGACCCGCACGCCTGGCGGTAGGGAGTGGGGGATTTTGCTCTTGCGCTCCTCGCTGGAAGGCTCTATTGCGCCGCTGAAGAACTCAACTTCGGTGATAGGGACCCCGAACTCTTCCTCCATGATTCCGCGCTGCCATACTGCAGCCGTCACTTGTTTGGTCCTTGTTAGTTTCCTTTTGGCAGGGCCAGGGTAACTATGGGAGAACAGCCACATACTTTGGTACTCGGGAGTGCCGATACGCTTATGTCGCAAATCCGAAGGGTGCTTGATACCCGAATTCCTGTTGATGTACATAGATTGGTGTCGAAAGAAGCGTGATGGGAAAACCGGCAATGCGATGAATGGAGGGTCGTCCCGGTTGAGGGTGAGGACGTACGAGGACAGGGACAACTCCGAGACATCGAACTCGTGAAATCGTAGCTGCCTAAAAAACCTGGGGGGAGATGAGATGGACCTGAGATCGGATTGGGAGACTCAAGAAGTGGGTGCACATACGTTTCTTCGACACGGTAGTTCAAAAAGTTCAATTCGATTCCTTCTGCACGTACCGATCCATCCTCTATCGCCTTCATGCGGTCGTAGTCCCAACATGCAAATGAGAGTTTGAGAGCCATCTTTGATGGAACTGCAACCTTACGCGGCGATGACGACAAAGTGGAATAGTAGGTTAACCTGCTTATCTATTGATAACTGGAAGACGGTATCACAAGTCGACGCTCCCCTCTTGGAAGCACGCAAAACGGCACACTTACTTATACCCCAATCGGAATGATCCCTGTTACCCCAGATCCGACGTCCTGGTACCCCCGCATTTGGCGAAGTGGCGAAGTGACGAAGGGCGAACTGTACCCCGCATTCATGTTAAATAAGGCAGGATTCCGTCCCGCGGCAAGTTTCTGGGAAATGCAGACTTATTGCCCTTTGCTCGGAATCGCTCCGCCATGTCGGAAGTCGAAGGGTTACCGCGTAAGAAGAACCGGCTGGGATTCAGAAGAGCCTGCATTCCTTGTCGTCAGAGGAAGCATCGCTGTGATGGAGCAAAGCCCAGATGTCTGGGTTGTGCCAGCAGAGGGCTTCGATGCCAGTATGGCCCCTCCGAGCAGACGTAAGGACGACTCTATCTTCTCAAGGCTGCCTCGCGATTGCTAATGTGCTGTTCTAGACGAGATGATTTCATTGTGTCGGGAGTAGCGGTGACACCGCAGCATCACCATCATCATGATGCCAACGGCAACCGCCTCAGCCGCCATGAGGAAGACAATAGTTTAGGGGAGACGCGTCCGCCAATGGAACTTAGTCGGAGCCCTCACCAGCCGACTTCTATTTACCCAAGCGACCCAGCCCACAGAAGCCCGGCTGAAGAACGGGAGCGGCAATCCGACAAATCAATCTGGTCTGGCAGTGGCAGTTGCAATACGCCAAGCCCGGCGCCTCAGACCCCATCGCAACCAAACGGGTACTTTGGTGATTCGTCCTCTTTCAGGTTTGTGTCAAGGATCAGCACGGGACATCATGCGGAGGCCAGTGAGCGGATACCTCCTGTTGAGGTAAGGCAGTCAACACTACGTGATGCTAGTTGTATCTTCCCGCTCCCCTAACACCGACTATCCATAGGCGCTGCTTTCGAGAGAGTCGTTCCAGTCTCCAAACTCCCTTGTTCGGGGCGATTTTCATCCCGGAATTGGGTTTCCACCGCACGAACTCGCCGACCGACTGGTGGATGCGTATTTCGAGCATGTCCACGTACTCTACCCCTTCGTGCACGAAGGCAGCTTCCGGGCCCGGTATGAAGCGTTATGGGCGGGAAGCCTGAACGACCAGGTAGAATCTACCGTTTGGCTGGCCATCGTCAACCTAGTTTTTGCGTATGGGCACGAGTTCTGCGCGCAGCAGCAGGACAACTTTGCCTCGCTGGCGGCTCCCTTTGTCGACCGCGCCAAGGCAATCGTCCTCTCCCACATGTTCACGAGCACAAACCTCCATCTCGTCCAGGCCTTGCTGCTGCTGTGCCACTATCTTCAGGGGACGCTCCAGCTGAACGAGTGCTGGAATCTCGTCGGTTTGATGATACGGAGTGCTGTCAGCATCGGGCTCCACCTGAACCCTGCCAAGGACGAGTCACTCTCGACTGTAGAGAAGGAAGAGCGGAAGCGCGCTTGGTGGGGGTGCTTCGTCCTAGACCGTACCCTGAGCATGAAATTTGGCCGTCCGCCCTCCATAATCTTCGACAGCGCCAAGGATGTCGACTTGCCATTAGACGTGGACGATCAGTACATCGGCGAGACCTCACTCACCCCGAGGCAGCCCTGGGGACGTCCTCCGCGGCTTTCTTTCTTTGTCCATACGATAAAGCTGTCTGAAATAATCGACAACATCCTGTTCAGGTTGTACGACACCAGCAGAAGGTCGCAAATTGACTCGAACCAGAAACTGTGGTGGTCGCACAGCCCTGAGGATTCAACCAAGCTGGGAAATGCTGTGCTCCTAGATGGTCAACTGCAGGCCTGGTGGGATGCTATGCCTTCGCATCTCAAGGATGAGCCGGACCCCTTGGATGGAAGAGACTTCCGGCGCCAACAGCTTGTGATGCGTATAAGATTCCTTCAGATGAGATTGCTTTTACAGCGGCCTTCCTTCATGCTCTTCCGTAAAAACGAAATTAAGGACGATTTCCTCAGGGGAGTGGCCCTCTCTTCTTCCCAAATCTGCATGTCGGCCGCAAGGGAGACAATCCGCCTCATTCATCATCACTATGACAAGCAGCTGTTGAACTCGCTCTGGTACAATCTGCACTGTAAGTTGAGCGCCACACCCAAGTACCTTGACCTTGACGACATATGTCATGAAGGCTGAACTCGTGGACTGACATTAAAACAGACGTCTTCACCTCATTGGGTGTCTTGATTACCGTGCAGACGATGGCAGCATCGCTACGGAAGCTGTTGTCGTCTAGCGAGGATGCACAGGCCCTGCGATGCGGCATGGAGTTCCTGCAGTCGGCGAGTCGGAATAGCATCCTCGCCTCGCGCTATATTGCCATGCTATCCAAGCCCGATAAGATCCCGACTGTCCAGACTAATAACGAAAAAGACCACGCGGTCCAGGGTCAGGTGCCAGGGCAGAACCAGGAACTCGGCAGCGATGGCACCCGCACTGCCGTCGACGATGAGGTTGTAATCACAGGCGCCAGCACAGGCGCAGGAACACAAGGAAACGAGGTGCAGCAACAATTATCATCTCAGCAGGGAGGGTTAGACGTTTTGGGTAACGACTTTGACTTTGCACATCTTGATTCTATGTATTCATATGAGCTGCTGTTTGGTACGGGCTTGCCGCAGGAGTTTGTATCGACAGATTGGCCTTCATACGAGGCCATGATACAGTAGTAATTCAGTAATTCTCGGTCTTTGTGCAGTCACGACTAGCCGGCAGCTCACGTCACCAGAAGTCACCTTGTACCCCAATGGATAGCAAGAAATAAGGGCTACAGATTTGGCGATCTACCCGGCCAAGGAAATAGGAGCTCATGGGGTGACCCTGTTTCGTTTTTGACGAATCCGTAAGAGTCTCTTGTGAAATGAACGCACAGATTGCCCCAATTCATATAACGCCGGTATATGTAAAACGAGCGTATCTGTAAGACTCGGGTAACTTAGTGCTGAACTAGGGCTAGCTCCTGGGAGGTTTACATGAATTGATGGCCGGCAAAGGTGCATCCTCTTAGAACATAACAATATATCAATGATGCATTAACATATCAAGCTCGTACTAAATCTATAAATGTTACCGCCCCTAACTATTGTAATAGACCATCACTACGGGCGCTTGAATGTACACGATCGGGATCAATACAGAGGGCGCAGGAAATCCATCCCCGTGAGCGAAGCTACTCTGGACATGTACGGCGGTCGCTGGGGTAAGTAATCGCCCACTGTTGGGTCAAAGTCGCCACTAAATGACACCCTGGTCGGTATCCCATAGAAAGAAATACTTTGTAGACGCGCTCTACGTAGTTGGTGACTGAAGCCTTCTCAGGCTCACATCGCGGAATGTAGGGATCGGTATGTGGGTGGTATACGACTGAGGGCTATTACTTCAAAAGGATTCATCTCGCCGCGGCGTTTGCCCGGTGCCGCGGGAAGCGTTGGCACAGACCCGCGCATATCTGCTCCCGGCATTATGCCAACCTCCGCACTTTAAGTCGCTTTTAGAGGATGGATGGCTTGGATCCTCCTAATCTACAGGCTAGCTCACCGAGCAAACCCGTTAGGCCATCCTTCCCCACACTGGTAGGCCCACGACTGTGGCATTGATGTGGGGTAGTTACGGACTTTGCCAAGAACGACTAAGAGGGTGAAATCCGGGGAAAGCTATTCAGGGTTGGCCTTGACTTCCTGCAAGGCAGTACTTATACAACTGTGGGCACCCCAAGTTCTGGTCTTCGTATCGCGCACTCCCCACTACTATTCTATTATTGCTTCTTTGCCAAGTTGACTTGAACTACTTTAATTGCCCTCTCATTGCCTAAACATGGTTGAAGAGACCGAAAACAGAGTTGCGGCCACTACCGAGACCTTGGCTATTCCCCCCGAGTCCGACATTGCCAAGGAGTTCAAGTCTCATATGACCGTTAGCCATGTAGAATACGGTAGAGGGAACGCAAAATACGGTAAATATCGCGCTGCCGGGCTCTCGGAAGACGATGCTGCCTTTTTGGCGAGCTTCAGCCCCGCGCGGGAGAGAGCCATCTACCGCAAGGTCGATTTGCGAGTTGTACCTTTGCTATCACTGCTCTATTTGATTTCGCACCTCGACCGAGCCAACATCGGTGAGTGAGATTTTTAATTATCCTTTCTTCCTAGTCTCTAACATGCAGTTTGTATTTAGGCAACGCCAAGATCGAGGGGCTCGAGAAGAGTTTGGGCATGTCTGGCTCCGACTACAATGTCGCCGTGTCTGTCTTCTTCATTCCTTATATCCTCTGTGAAGTGCCGAGTAATATAATACTGGCCAAATTCAAACGGCCTAGCCTCTACGTCGGAATGATTGTCGTCGCATGGGGGACCGTCGTCACCTTCACTGGGATGGTACAGAATCTCGCCAGCATCTGCGTCACCCGGTTCCTCGTGGGCATGTTTGAGGCTGGTTTCTTCCCGGGCAGCATCTGGCTGATCTCGCAGTGGTATCCACCCCAGAAGACCCAGGGCCGCACCGCTATCTTCTACCTATCCAGCGCCGCGTCGGGGGCTTTCTCTGGCCTGCTGGCGGCTGCTATCGCACAAATGGACGGAATCGGGGGTTATGAAGGGTGAGGTTGGCCCGTGTTTATGATATCATATTATACTTAACCTAACCGCTAACTGGCTCAGGTGGCGATGGATATTCATTTTAGAGGGGATTTTGTCCGTCCTCTTCGGCGTCGCGGCATTGATTTTCCTTCCTGACACACCGGCGCTTTCTGGGGGTTGGCTTAAGCCGGAGGAGCAACGTTTCCTCAACCTAATGCACTGGGCCACTCGCGGAGAAAATAGGCAGGAGGTCGACGAAGGGCGCAAAAGGCGACACTTCAAGTGGTCCATACTCAAGCAAGTTGTTACAGACCCTCACTTGTACCTCCAGGCCCTGGTGCAGGCTTCGAACACGGTCCCCAACAACGGTCTCAAGTTCACCATGCCGCAGATAATCCGCAACATGGGCTTCACTTCCACCCGAGCCCAGCTCTTAAGTGCGCCACCCTATTTCAGCGGGGCCATCGCGGCGGTCATTTCCTCGGTGTGGGCGGACAGGCATTCACGCCGCATGCCGCCCATCCTCCTTTTCCAAGCCCTGGTAATCGTCGCCATGGCCGTCCTCTTTAGGTACGCGCCGAATATCGACTCGCAGGTGGCGCTCTGCTACTCAATGGTTATGCTGGCCTGCATTGGTGTGTACCCTATCGTGCCGGGTGTTAACGCGTGGACTATCAACAATCTCGCCGGGCCTGAGAAGAGGTCTATGGGCATCGCCTTTGTAGTGACCATGACCAACATCGGTGGTTTCATCGGCAGCTGGATTTTCCTTGACAATGAGGCCCCTGAGTACCCCACTGGGTTCGGTACGTCACTGGCCTTCGCCGCTGCGGGAATGGGCGCTGCCTTGCTCGTGGAATATCTTTATATGCGGCATAACAAGAAATGGGAGGGCGTCTCCAGAGAGCACATTGAGGCCACGTATACACCTGAGCAGTTGAAGAAGATAGGCGATCGGTCTCCGCTCTTTAAATATAGTCTATAGCTGCAATATATATAACTTATAATAAATTACTATTTATTTTATTATAAATTATTTATAAATAAAAGAAATATATAATTAAATAGAAAATTAAAATAATCTTTTTAAAACTTTTTTATAAATATTAAAAAAATTAATTAATTAATTTAATTTAATTTAATTTTTAAATTTAAATATCTATTTAATAATAATTATAATATAATTAGTAGTTATACTTTTATATAGAAAATAATATAATGTTATAATGATTACTCGGCGATTCCCGCCTATCTAGATATTACCTCAAGGACGAACGTATTAAAACTAGCTCTGGCGATGAGGTAGTAGTCCTCCCCGCGTTATCGAAACTCCTACTAGCTTCTCGTCTTGAAGCTTGACCCACGCTCTCTCAACTTCTATGTAGACACTCTGGTCGAAAAAAGTCAGAAGATCTGATCCCAGCTGGTGTCAATTCGACCGGCGACATCTAGGTCATAACTTTCGGGATGCGCTTTAAGATGAGCAAAAATGGCGGCATCGTATTAGGTCTTGCAAAATCAAAGGAACCTCCGCTTCTTTTCAACCCAGCTCCGAGATGGTCTGATCCTATTACAGACGGGCGACGTTTCAGACGATCATGACCAAACCAAACAGGAAGCCCAGAATTTTGGCCTCCACCACAGCTATCTGTACATGAATTATGCCAGCTCGTATCAGAACAGCTGGCGATCTTTTTTTTAATGGCAAAGATGGGAGAACATGGCCCATCTTATCTTTCCATATTCATTTTTGGATGTGGAGAATTGTGGGGAACAGAGCATGGCGTAGGTTACTTGAAGCAGATAAGGACTCTGGGCACTGTTTGTTACATTGCGCATCGCCCAGCTAGTGATCAATGAAGAAGCCTACATACATATGTATCTGTACACTAGCCCGGAACAGCTAGACATTGCATACCCCGCATCTCTCGAGGGGGAGACCTTGGGAGGACCGTTGCCAACCTCACAGCCTATTCCGAAGGGTGCTAAAATGCGTACGTACGGTAGATAAGAGCACATACACATAATACCGAGTGGTAGAGGCGAGGACGTGGTCTTCCTGTTTCGTAATTTTCCTTCCCATTTTTCGGTTCGCCATAATGTCGTCAATAGTTGTTCCTGCCCCAAAACTACTTGCGTCCTGCGACGCCTGTCGCGCGCGAAAGGTGAAATGTATCAGTACGTGTTTGCCTTGCCTTTTTCCCGCTTCTTCACGCCAGGGCCTCTCGCTTCAACATACCTCGCCGCGGTAATTTTCCTTTTCTTCACTTATCCCTATTTATTACGTTGCTCACCCGTGCACTTATTATTAGAGCGGTACCAGGCTGATGTGGCCTGTGTAAGCTGTACGGTGAGTATGACTGCCGCTGATACCCGGAAATCCGGGTGCCAGGTCCATGTCCGTAGCTGGCGGTTCTAACATTGCCCGAATCTTAGAAACGTCGGCAGGAATGTAACTTCTCCAGTATGAAGCCCCGGGTCTCCCGGGCCTCTTACACCGACTCTGGCCGTCAACAACCCCAGCTTGACGAGGAAGAGAATCTGAGAGAGCTCGGCCGCCCACGGCAAGCGAGCATAGGCTCGTCAATTCATTACACTCAAACTCCCCCACATACTCTAGATGCAACCCCCGTAGAATACCTCCAGCATCAAGCTCAGACGCCGGCTGCGAGCACCATGTTGTCGCCGAGTTCTGTGGCCCAGACCCGGGATGGTTCAGTATCTCAGCCAACGCAGGCAGCTGACGTACCTTCTGAGCCAGTGATATTAGTGAGTGTTTACTTTTCATCGAACTATCACCACCATTGTTGTTAACTTTTACGCATAGGTCGATGATCAGGAAGGTACATTGATATGAGGTCCCACTATGATAGCGTTTCTTCTTTGCTAATGGGCTCTAGTCTCATGCTCTAGCTTGGCCTTTTTCTCGGAGCGGAGAATGGATGCCCTCTCAAAAAGACTTGGACACGGACGGGTCCGAGAGTTGGTTAACAAAATCGAAAACCATATTCAGACGTTTGTGTTTGGCCCGGTGGATTCGATCCCGACTCCAGAAGAAATTCGAGATGACAAGGGTAGCTACTCATTGACTGATGACCGCAAGCGGCTCTACCTGAAGGGTTCGTTTGCCTATTCCCGAGATCTTGCACCATCCGTCTCATCCACTATGCCCGGATGTTGAATTATTATCTAACAGCATATTCCCAGCATACTTTGAACATGTCCATCCCATACTTCCTTTTCTAGATCCGGAATCCTTTCACAAATTGGTCTTTTCCCCACAGCCGCCAGGTCTAGTACCACCTAATAAGGCCGTAACAAGCCTGCTCTATGCGGTTTTGGCTATTGGCAGTCTATTTCATGACTGCGGTTCCTTTAAAGCATTCGCTGGGACGTCATGGCACTTGTTCAGTGTAGCTCTAAGCACCTTTCCATATATTATATTTGGAAGAAGAACCCTTGTATCAGCACAGGTAAGGAACCATTCCACATCACATTTGTTGCAGGTATTCGCGTGCATGGGCGTTTGTTGATAACTCGCAAATTAAAGGCCGTCACGGCTATGGTAAGAATTTCTCCAGACCTATTTTCTTCCCATTAATTCCGTCGTTGCCTAACGGAGAGATCTTAGGCAATTTTTGCATCATCTTATTGCGCCGTTTCCATCGAAGATGTTCTCATCTCAGAGGCGGCCCGCATGGCTACGTCGCTTTCACTTAATAAGCGCCACGGCACGAGTGAACTAGATATTGCTGCTCAAAGGACGTTCTGGGCAATATATATCCTTGACAAGGAGTACTCGTTCAATTCCAACAAATCGTCTGTACGTAACTCCGGTGAAGTATCTCGCCACCCACTTCCTCTTCTTCTTTCAGGCTTCTTCTCTGGTAGTAGGCACTGGGCTCTGATACATAGAGCCAGAACATACCCGATTATGATATATCTAGTCCGCTCCCCCCCAGCACCTCGATTCATGGTTCCGCGACGTATGACTGGCTTGCATGCCAGGCCACATATGCCCGAATGCTTTCCCGGGCACGCGAAAGATTGTTTTCGACCGCGGCGCAGCTCCTGCCGAAGAAAACATTGCAGGAGCGCTTACAGACTATGCAAGATGATTTAGATCAATGGAAGGCTGAAGTACCGGAATTGTTTCGTCCTGGGAGCCCGCTTCGGTCCCACCACCTACCGAAATCAAGCGATCTGGCGATGGCTATTCGGATGCACTTTTCTTACTATCACCTACGGATTGCCTTACTACGGCGGACGTTGTATGCTTGGGGCGAAGATTTGGGGAGATTGATGGATGTCAAAGTGTCTTTGGCCGAGGCTTCTCGGGCTATCATCGATCTGACTCACTCTATTCCTTTGGAGCCATTTAGCCTTCCGTGGTATTGCCAGTCCAACGATTTTCAATCAACATTGGCAACATAGCGCTAACTGATTACTAGGACGTTATTTCACGTTCCGCATTCTGCCCTATTTATACTCTTCGACTTCGTTGTAGATAATCCCCGGCATCGAGATACGCAGCTAAACCTTTCGTACCTTCACATCGCTTCCGCTTACTTTGTCCGAGTGGGATATGCTACCGGTTCCTCAAACGGTGGATTATCATCAGAGTTTGCCCGAATCGCGACCGATTATGTCGAGAGGTGTGGTGCTACGAATTGCGAAAATTTCGAGACTAACGTCCACGGATCCCGACCAAGCATTGACGAAGCCGGAGGGCAGGCAGCAGATTCAAGGATGGATGTGTCGGATGAATTCCTAACTTATATTGTTTGTTGCCCACCTCGACGTTGAAAATTATCGTGATTCGAATGCTAACTGAAATATGTCAAATTCTAATTAGGGGCTTAACCTACCATCCTCCCATGCCTTTGACATGGAGAACTTATTGCCCACCTCACCCGGATGGGCTTTTCCATTCACGGATCACGCTTTGCCCTTTGATTTCTCTTTTCATGTCGATCAAGGTGAAATGTCACAAAACCACGACTCATAGCCTACAGTTAATTTGGAAGGCAGGGGAAACGGCTAGGAACGATGCGCGTACTGGGTGGGAGATGTGTGTTACGGAAGACAGGAACAAAAAAATTTAAATGGGGTTTAACCGTGTCGTATATTTCGTCGCTAGGAGGTAGCGTCATTGCTTGCCATTAGTTTGTCGAAGAGAGGATGTCCAAAACGAGACCCACTGCCACCTGAGCACACCCATATGACCCTTGGTAGCCCCATCCTCCGTGACCGTAGTTGTGTACAACCGAAATGCCGTTGATGGTCTCCTTGCTGATTCGTACACCCTCTTCGCGCACAGGCCTGAAACCCACGCCGTGTCGGATGATGTCAAGTGAATCGATTCCTTTGCCATCGGTCAAACGAGGACATATCTCCACCGCACGCTTCATGATTCGAACGGCCTGATTTGGATCAGGTTGGCTATTTTCGTTTCCCTTTTGGTAGGTTCCGCCCAATATAGTTCCCCCGCCGGCCGCACGAGTCATGATGTAACAGAGCTCATCGTCGGCGTCATCACTCCCCGACGTCACAATCATGGGACCCTCGAGAGCAGATTCATTCCGCACGAGCACAATTTGCCCCCGCAGAGGAATTACCCCCCGATCCATAACGCCGCCTAGCTTTCTAGCAAGAAGTCCAGTGGCGTTTACCACAACATCCACCTTTTCCTTAGTGTGGCTCAGAGATGCGGCACCGGATATGTGCGCGACACTGCCTCGACGAAACTTGACGTCGTGCTCGAGGCATTGACTCACAAGCCAGGGGAGATATATCTGCGTGTTAATGCACACGGACGTAAACTCGCTTCCAGACTGCACTCCGATCGGGAGCTCATGGGTTGACAGTCTTCGGTAGTCGTCGAATAACTCGGCAAACCAAGGCGCCTCGTCAAAAAGGGAGTCGAAAATACAATTGCTTTCAACGTCTTTCTCGCGACGGTAGACCCTACATTCTGTCCAGTCCAGAAACGCTTAGTATCGCAGTCTCAACTAAGATTGATCATAGGGAGGCCACACTCTGGAAATGTATGCCAGCTGCTGGGGCTTCGGTGGCTAGACGCTTCAACTCCACCCACGTGTCTCGTTCCAGGGCGGACGACTCGGCTGTGGACATGCTAATACGCGGAATTTATGTTATCATATGTTAAGACTTTCCGAGGTATCTTTATGCATGCCAAAGCAGGCACCTAAATAAAAAAAAAAAAAAAAAAAAAGAAAAAAAAAAAAAAACTTACGGCATGAAATTAGCGCCCGCCCATGGGGAGGTATATTCGGGATCGTAATCCCCTGCATGTGTTGTGCAACGACGGTGATAGCCACATCCTTCTGTTTCGATAGTAGAAGAGCTGTGGTTAACCCGGATACACCAGCACTATAAACAAATTAGACGGGGGCATGCGGAAAATGGATAATTTGAAAGGGAGGGCTTCGGTTCTATTCGTAGCGGTGCCATGACTTATTGATGCTGCCAAGATACTCACCCAACAACTACAATAGTAGGCATTTTTATCTTCTGATAAGCCGATCGGGTTTATATAAGAGATTCTTAAGCAAGGACAATTGAATTGTAATATCTGTTCTTATGCTCCGACTATTTTATACTGACTTAAACAAGGTGTATGGGGTTTTGGAAGGTCCGGCAGCGGGGGTTTCCGATTGCTGCAAGCTGCCTGAATGTCGGGATCCACCTCTTGCTGGTCTGATAATTTGGCAATCCATGGCCGAGTCGGATGTTTCTGGACGCCGAGAAGCGTTGAGCGCGCCTCGGAGGTTCCGCTCCACCTGCCTGTGCCTGGAGATAACGGAACACATCAATTGATCTTAATCTCGGTACTGGCATGCCTGGAGTTGATGTGGTCCATTAATTGCGGCATTCAGGTGGGCCATACACTAGCGCGTGGTCTGTTCATTCTAGAATCGACTTGTCAAATTCATACCGAGTAGCTAAGGGGAGGCCGTATCAAGACTTGCGTGCGTAACAGAAGTGACTATTCTTACTATGCAGCCGATGTGATTGCCTGCCTTGAGCAAGGGAATGGACGAGGCACCAACATAGGGTGGGCCTCCTTAAGGTCAACATAGGCACTGCTCAATACAAGCGATGAAAGTACTAGCTATCTAGGTCCTCCACTCGTGCAACACAGCCTCCACATGAAGCGGGGCTGTAAAGACAACTCGTTTGGGGCAATCATGTTTCTTGATGTCAGACTCGTCTCCACCCAGCCATTAGAAATACAGCGGTAAGGATGTTGACGTTGATATCAAACGTGGCCTGGAATTCTGATTAAGAGGCAGAGGGTTCGGCTCAGCCAAAGTGACAAGCAGGAAAGCTGCACAAGACCAGCAAGCGTGGTGAGACCCGAAACTGAGCGAAGGGGCTGGGAAATCCAAAGCGGCCACTCTCGTCAGCAAAAGCTTCTTGCACCTTCCGCCCGAGGATACCAATATACACTAGGATAACAGAAATATCCCAGACTAGAATTTAAATGATATACGGTGTTGAACAGAATTGGAAATGGGCCGCTAGCGCGCATGGCTGGAGGCGGAAAGCACTGGGAGTTGTCTTAGGTATATCTGCTCTGGTAGACAATGGTGGCAATTACAGCATTGAAAGGCTAGGGAAACTAACTATCCATTATAGATATGCACACGATTCTCTTTCGGAATAAATTTGACAAGTTGTAGCCTGGCGTATGTACATGTATCTGGGTTCCAGGAATACTAGCAGCTTGTTCAATGGATGGTCGTACCATTGCCATTAATAGTAAACCGACTCGTAGCCGGCGTCAGGATCATCCATGAGCCAGGCGAGGTCCCGCTTCTCAACCTCTCTAAAAGAGTATCCATTTCCAAGGTAGCAAAATGTCTTGATGTCGACTCTCTTCCACTGATAATCCTCGTACCGGGGCTCCTTCATCATATAAATCCAGTGCACTCGGCTACCTGGGTGAAGGGCAATAACAGGCCCGTCAATCTTGCCTAAGGTGGAGGGGCACAAGAGGGTTAGCATTGATAAAGAGCGAGATGTTATTTGAGTAATTATTAGAAAGTACAGCCTGATACTAACCTCCCTTAAACCAGGACCGACACTTATCTGCCCAAACCGTACGCGGAAAGAAGGCATCTGCGTGATCAACAAAGTCCTGGGTAGCTTCAGCGGAAGGCTCAAACCACTTGTAACCTTGAGTTTGAACTTTATGTATCATGCGTATCATATACTTGGTGATATGTTCAAACGCGGGCAGAGCCGACCCATGGGCTAGAGGTGAATTGGGACCGAAATAAACTGCCGTTCCAACTAGTGGTTAGCCTGCGGTAAAACCTTTTCTGTGAAGAAATACTCGGCGAATATACCCATATAGTTTGGTAGATTTGGCACCGCAATACCCAAATAGCCTTTAGGTCGGTCCTTGAACTGATCCTGCAGATTAGTGCCATCCCGGCCGATGATGGGGAATCGGGGTTTCCAGCTCAAGTCAAACCCCGTGGCACAGATGATGACATCCACTGGGATCACCTCTCCAGACTTGAGCTTGATCCCGTCCTTCACAACTTCTTGAATTGACTCTGTAACGACCTGGACATTGGGCTGAGTAAGGGCTTCGAGATAACCCAGACCTAGAGTCGCCCGACTGTGACTCTATTAGTCGAGACCACATGCAGCATACTAGGATGTTAATGTCACTTACCGACACAAAAGCGAGAAACCGGGAACAATGAAGTCCGCTAAGGGATTGCCAGGGCCGAGTGTTTTCCTCATCCCCTCGGCCAAGTATTGGCGGGCTTGAGCCTATGCCTCCGAGTCCTTGGCAATGAGATGGAAGCTTTGGCATATTTCGTCCTCCAGGTCTTTTCGATATTTTAGGAATTTCTCAGGATCGTTTCTGAATTCTAGTTTTCTCTCGGCGGAGTCTGGATCGCAGGAGCATCAGCATCAGCACACAAACATAAAAATCAGCGAGTCTGTTGCGTCCGGGTGAGCCCCTCTGGAGTACAGTCGCAATCGAAGCTTACATTCAAAATTACTGCCACCTGGACCAGCATGCTTGGCAACGAATCCTGGCGTTATCCAGGTAGGGCTTCGTATAAAGGTCACAGTCTTCTTGGTTTCTGTTGAGCCGCCGATGATTAGCTTTAATACTCCCCCCGAGTGTCCCGGGATGTTCACAAAGCCTACCCTTGTACACTTCGGCAAGCAACTGGATTCCAGTGGATCCGTTGCCGATTATTACAACCGTTTTGTTCTTGAGATCGACTTCCTCTGGCCAATTGGCTGTATGAACTGTCGGACCCTTGAAGTCGTGCAAGCCGGGAATATCTGGCCATTTCCAGTTGCTTTCCACCGTAATTCGGTTAGACTCTGTAACGCAGGCATTTGCTTTGGGAGGAAAAAGAGCCTAGTCGGTAACCTACTTCAAAAACCCGGTCCCGTTGATCAGAAAATGCCCGGCATCTGAGGTCATCTCGCCGGAGATCTGATCCTCCACTTCAACGTGCCACATCCCAGTGCTCTCGTCCCATTGTGCCTTTGTGATTTTTTTATTCAGCCTGACGTATTTCTCAAGGTCGTGCGCTTTTGCAGCATCTTGAAAATACCGAAGGATTTCCGGGCCGGTCACGTAGCTGTGAGTGTCGAAGGGAATTAGATCATCAGATCAAACGAGGCTTCCGTAAAACCAGGAAGACCATTGAGTGCTATGGAACACTTACAATGAGCTCCAATCAGGATTGAGGTGCCAGGAGAATTGGTAATTGTGAGATGGAATATCACAGCAGACTCCAGGGTATCTGCGAAGAGTTAGCGGCGCGCATCCCGACCAGGGGGGTGTGGAGAGTCGGCCTGGCCAGAGGTTGATGGGAGGATTGGAGGTTGCAGGGTTCTGGAGACCTACTTGTTTTCCAGCCAAGTCCCACCGATAGCGTTGTTCTTTTCATACAAGACGATTTCAACATTACGCAAATGTTTTTGAACAGCATACGCAAAATTTAGTCCCGAAGCACCGGCTCCAATCACTATAGCACGAAGGGGACGAGGTTCACCCAGAGGGTGGTCCGAGATAGTGTCTGCGTCTTGAGGTGCGACTAAAGTGGTCATTATGCTGCTGTTGTGGAGAGTCGGTGACAATGGAGCTACTCGTGTGTCTTCGCAACGTAAATTTTCCACAGACTCTTAACTTTTAGTTATACGGGGATATTTATTAGCTGCCAATCGACAATGTGTTATCCAAATCCTCGGGTTGTAATTGGGCGTTGGCATTGAAGGTGTAGGGTCCGGCCAAGGGCAGGCCCCGATTCCTGGGGGTTGATGCACAAAGGGAACCGAGAGATGGATGGACGATTCGGACTTTCCGAAGAGGGTCCATTTGGCTTTTCGGTCGTGCAGTTCATTGGCCGGACGCTAAAAGAGCTGATCACGACACAAGGCCATGCGACTACCAATAAGCATCTAGGGAGAGGCGATTAGGAAAGTTCTCAATCCGAAGCCGCTGCAGGTCTATCTTATTGGTGGGTACCGTGTGTTGTGGAGAGCTCTTATCTTCGCAATTAGCTACTCGGCGTCGCATCGGATACCAAACAGAAGCATCTGCCGGCTGTATCTAAATATCGTTCCGACGTGATATTTACCGGGGAACGGTGCCGTTCAAGAGCAAGACACGCTGATTTTCCAACCAGTCATTTCTTCCGCATGCCTGCCTTAGGAATATATCCAATTGACGTGAACAAGGCTCCCAGGAAGTCACAGGCAAACGTTATTCTTCTCCCATCCCCTTTCTGGATTCTAATTCCGTCTCTAGGCTCTTGGGTCGCAGCATTTTCAATGGATTTCAAGACTTTCTCACGGACCGAACTTGCGGCTCATAACCGCCCAAACGATGCGTGGATAGCTGTAAATGGGGTAGTTTGGGACGTCACGGGCTTTGCGGACCTTCATCCCGGTGGTGCAAGCGTTATAGAAGAAACTTTTGGCCAAGACGCGAGTGAAGTCTACAACGGCGTCCACGGACCGGGTTTGATTGAAAGGCATTTCGGGGTAGAAAAGAAAGTGGGGAAATTGACCGGCGCCATTCCGTCAGTCGACAACAATGACCCCGATACCAATTCGACCGGGGAGGAAACCTCCAAACCTCCGTTGACATCCATATTAAGCATGAAGGACTTCGAACAGGCCGCGCAGCAAACGCTATCGAAGAAATCGTGGTTGTATATATCTGGAGCAAGTAACGATTGCCACGCAGCGGCCGGTAACCAGGAATGGTTTCGGCGCATATTCTTCAAACCTCGTGTCCTCCTCGATGTGGCGGAGTGCGATACCAACATCAGGATATTCGGAGAGAAGTTCGACCTTCCCATCTTCAACGCGCCAGCGTCCTTGGTGAAGCTAGCTCACCCGGATGGCGAACTTGCCATTGCCCGCGGCATGGCGGGGTCCGGCAGCACTATCATAGTTCCAATGTTTTCTTCCTTCTCAGCAGAAGAGATTGTTGAATCATTACCACCGAACCAGCCGTTCTTCTTTCAGATATACGTGAACCCCGACCGAGCTATCACAGCCAAGTCTCTGGCTGGAATTTGCGCCTTGAAACCGAAGGCAATAATCGTCACCGTCGATCTTCCTGCATTTCCTAAGAGGGAGGAGTACGAAAGATACGAGATAGAGACAGCAAGACACGCGGCAGAGTATACGCCAGATAAAAAGAGTGAGCAAGCACCCGGGGAGAATAATAGCAGATCGGCTGGCCGCAGCATCGCATCCGACCTGACGTGGAAGGATATTTCGTGGATTCGCCGCTTAACGAATCTCCCCGTCGTTGTTAAGGGAATACAGAACGCTCAAGATGCAAAGAAGGCTCTGGACTTCGGCTGTGATGGAATTTACGTCTCGAACCATGGTGGCCGTGCACTCGACACCGCACAGCCGACAATTATGACTTTGCTAGAAATAAGGGTTAAATATCCGGAAGTTTTCGATAGAATGGAAGTCTTCATTGATGGGGGAATTCGCCGGGGGACGGACGTGCTCAAGTGCATTTGCCTTGGCGCTAAGGGCATTTGTCTCGGTCGGCCAACACTCTTCGCAGCGACATATGGAGCGGTCGGCGTCCAGCATGCCATGCAGTGTAAGTATCCTGATTCGAATTTCAATTCCTTGTGATTTAGGGTTATTATCGTCTAACACGGAATTCCCGCTTTGTTCTAGTATTGAAAGATGAACTGGCGACAGCGATGCAACTAGTTGGAATTACACGATTGGAAGACGCGTGCCCCGACCTTTTGAACACTGGGGCCCTGGATGCGTATATTCATCGAGCCACGGCGAGGAAAACGCAAGGAATCAACGGGATTCGAAGCCGCATGTAATATACATCAACAGTACAAAATGGATTATAGAGATTGATGAGCGAATGATAAGTGCATCGAGAATTATTAAACACTGCACACGGCCCGGTCCGAAGGGAGAGCTCCTAGTAGGTCCCAGGGATTTATTAGGATTAGCAAAGGAAGGAATGGTAGGTGGTGGTGCAGAATTAAGATTTGTCTACCTTTGTAGTATGGAGTCCTAGTGACTTGGTGACCTGATAACTTGCATAGATGGATAACTGTAGAGAGCAGGTTTTCTCATCCATTTGTATCCTATCTCCCAACTTCAGCAAGCAATTGTGGATGTTTCTTATCGCTACTGCCGGGATCGATACCCTCGTAGGACAGCGAGACAGACAGACAGACACCGAGGATGGAGGACGCCAATTCTCGGGAATCCTTCAAAACCCGCGGCGCCTCAGACTACCCTCTCTAGATTACCGATACTAAGTCTGGATAGCACTGCAAAACCCGTCAAATAGAGACTCATTCCCCACGAAGCTAAGACTCGTCTCGACGGCTCTTGTCCTTCCTCGGCTCCTATCTTCCAATTCACATTAGTTTCCCTTAGAGGAAATTCGGAATGTAGGAGAGAGCTGAGTTTGTCCTTTTCAGACATCAGGGACAACATCGCCTTCATGAGTGAGATCAGTGCTAAACGGCCGAAAGACGAACTGGGAGAGGGCATAGTGATCCCTGCCTCAAATGCGTCCATCCAGGGCGAAGCGTGCACTCTTGAGTACAAGGTCTACAGGCGGCGATTTTTCGGCATGCTTGTCCTTTTCGCTCTCAACCTTTGCTGCTCTATGGGCTAGATTAAATTCGACATAACTCCGGACATTGTAGCCGAGCGATTGGCCACGACGGTCGCGCAGGTTAACTGGTTTTCCACATCTTTCCTCTTTGCCGCCGTTATTTCGAATTATTTCGCCTCTCTCATTTCGCGCCGAAGCCTGAAGCTTTCGACGATTGGCAGCGGCATGCTTCTTATTGCCGGAACATGGCCAATGTACGGGGGAATGCGCATCAGCAGTTTCCAATTGGCCCTTTTTGGCCACGCCCTCTCCGGAGTCGCTCAGCCTTTCGTCAATATACTTCCCGCGCCTTTCTCCGAATTTGGGTTCAGGCACGAGTCACGAGCCACGGCGACAGCTGTCTCCTCAGTTGCGCAGCTGCTAGGCGGCAGTATCGGGTAGTTCATCATGGCCGATTGGATTACGTCTGTGGAGACTGCGGATCGCGGAATCTCGTACCAGAGCATCATGTTCAGTGCCGTCGGTCTAGCAAGCTTCATCATCCCTGCCAAACCACCAACGCCTCCCAGCACTCCCGCAGCGGAAGAGCGATCCTTGAGTTATCTCGGGGAAGTTCGACGCCTCTCTACCTGCGTTGAATTCTATCCGCTGGCCATCCCGTTCGGTATAAGTTGCCCACCCCACTTCCGGCCCCCCCCCACATTCGGCCCCCCCCAAAAACCACACCGCCATTTCGGCCCATCCAACTTCAACTTCACATTTCTCCCCCATTTCACATCTATTCTTCTTCATATTTCACAGACACCTTTTCCAACTAAAAATGAAGAAATACACTGAAGCAGACCTCCAAGATGCCCTCGATACAATCGCAAATGGCCTCTCTATCCACAAAGCAGCTAAGGAATAGGGGATTCCAAGAACAACTATCAGAAACCAGATTAATAGCCAACAGTCAAGAAATGAGGCCTTTGCCAGCTTACAGAGACTCAGTCCTACCTAAGAAACCCTTTTAACCTCATAGGTTCTGACCCAAGGAGCCCTAAGACTTCCCCTAACCTATATATAAGTCTAGCTTTTTACAGAAAGGATTCTAAGGACTTAAGGAGATATATAGCTACTTAGAAAAGGGTAGTTACAAGCCTTTTTAAAAAGAAACCCTTCTATTAAGACCTTAAGAGCTAAAACTATAGATTCCGCCTATATTAATAGTATTATAACTAAGGTAATTAAGCTCTAGTTCTAATACTTCCAACTTTCTAATATTAAAAACATCAAATTAGAAAATAGATAGAATATAGATAAAGAAGGTATAATAGAAGGCTATAGAGGTAATAGACTAGTCCTTAGAAGTATTAAAAAGCATTTAATTTAGAAGAAACAGCCTAGATCTAGGCTCTAGACTTCTTTTATTAAGTATATATTAGCTATAAATTAAGCCCTTCCTCTACTAGTTATTTTTAAAGGAAAATTAATCTAATAGTAATAGTTTTTAAGGGATTTAAGTTCTTTTAAGAACTAATACTTTATAGTAACTAATAATAGATAGATAACTAATAATACTATTATAGAATAGCTAGAAAAAATATTTATTCCCTATTTTAAGCTAACTAGAGATATAAAACCCTATCTTCTTATTATAAATAGTTATAGAAGTTATACTATATTAGTATATAGAGCGACTGGCGGCGGCGCCGCCACATTGCTGATCGGTGCCGCCACCGGAAGCCCGATGTGCCACACATCCGAACCTCACTTACATATAAAAGGATGATGGCCCCCCATTTTTCATAGACTAGTTCTTAGACAAGGCAGTACAGCATAGAAGCAGGCAAAGGACAGCATCGCGATTGGGAGCGATCAGTTGTTTCCTGTCGGCCAGAGCGTTGTTGTAGTAGACGTTCTTTATTATTCTTTTCTCAATGTTACTTCTTTTCCTATCTTTGCATTTCTCTTCTCTTCTTTAGATGTGATGTCCCACGATGCAGATTCCGACTGATCATCCACTCCTCGACGTCCTACTTGACTATCAGACCATTCCGACGACCATTGGACCATTTCTTCTTTGCGGTGTAGCTCTCAGCCACTCCTGACTATTCTCTTGAGTGGGCGGCACAGTCTTGTTTGTGTTGTTAGTTGTGCTGCCCGGCTCCGACAAAATACTATAGATAAATTTATATATAAATACTTCTAATATAATATCTACCTTCTTTTCTTACCTCTATATACTTCCTATATCCTCTAACCTTTAAATTTAGCTATATTTAGTTTTCTAAAGGTAGTATATTAAAAAGAGATTAATATACTAATATTAGCTACTAATTTTACTATTATTAGGAAAAGAAACCTTCTCTACTATTATTAGAAAGCTTAAAATAGTAGCTTAAAGGGAAAGAATATAAGAAGTAAGTAGAATTTTTCTAGACTTTAGCTTATAAATATAGTAAAGCCTCTTCTTAGCTCCCTTCTTTTTAAAAAGGTAGATATTCTATAAAAATAACCTTCTAAAAATAGAACTTCTATTTCCTAAGCTTTCTAGACACTTATTTTAATTCCCTAGCTACTTTTTATAAGCTTAGTTAATTTTATTATAGAATAGTTAACCCTAAAGAAGTCTAAGGACTTATAAAATTATATATACTAATCTAACCTTATAGATTAATATACTACTATATAATGTCAGCTATTCTAAAAGGTCTATAAAGCTTTTGATAAGAAGAATGTAGAATTAGCTGTAGCCTAAGCTAAAATATAAGCTCTAGAAAGCTAAATTGAGGTAAAGAAGCCTAAGAAAAGGAAGAGGGTAGAAGTTAGTTTAAATTCGAAGTTTGCTACTATTGAAGAAGTATAGAGGGCTATGGTAGATGATTTGGAAGAAGAAAATAGTACTGGTGAAATCAGTGATAGTGAAAGTACTAGTTTAGCTGCTTCCTGTATTGTGGTGACTAGAAGTGTGGAAATAATCTATGATTGAAGTTGGATGGGCTGAAATGGCGATGTGGTTTTTGGAGGGGGCTGAATGTGGGGGGGGGCTGGAAGTGGGGTGGGCAACTTAGTATAGCCCCATGTTTCTCGATTAGGAACGTTGCTTTGCCGGACTCTCCGAAGCTTTCGGGGAGAGGCCAGAGACTCCACTCGGCACGGCCGCCGCGCTCGAAAGAAGACGAGTTACAAATCAGGTTTCCGTAAACGGACTCGAGTCCAACCTTGACAAATGACGGGGTCGTGTGTTCATCTCCTGCTTCTTCAGCTGATGGATGGGGGACCTTGGCGTGCGGTCGGACGAAAAGGAGGCCTGCTTGATCCCACAACCTGTGCGACGGCGAAGTCCAGTGAATCGTGACGTGGGCGCTGCGGAAATCTAACGAGGGAAGAGATACTTTGGATACGGGCGATTCGAATCGAAACGGAGCGACAGAGCCGTCAGGTATAAGAGGATTCCCAACTATCTCACAGCCGCCGACAGCCGCTAGCGTGAATAGGTCCACACCGTCATGGTTGACGGCCTGAAGATTTAGATTGTCCATTGTGAGTTGGTGATTATCCCGAATACTGCCACAAAGTTCAAGCTCGATGACTTTATAATAGCTAGTTATTACTCTACCGAAGTCATTGGACCGACCGCGGGTATTTTCCCCTTTTTCTTTTCTCGGATATGATGAGGTGCGCTGTTGTCGAGGACGAGTTTAGTGGGCACTTGGAACCCAACTTAGTTCCTCTTCTGTAGCCCGTGGTGTCCGTTCGGAATTTCCGAGATAAAGAACACAGATATTCAACTCCGAAGGAAGGCGTGCCTGCTTCTGGTAATTGATTTGGGGCACTACCCAACGTCGAGTACCTTAGATCATGCAAAACCTCCGGAGGCGAAGCACATCGTACCGACGTAGTTAACATCACTGATGAGCTTGGCCTCCAGGTTAAATCAACGAATAGATGATGAGCCCCCAATGGTGTCGTCTGGGATATATTAGCTCACTCCTCGGACTTCGCGACGAAGCATTCTTACAAACTGGCCTTATATCGAACGCTTATACTATTTAAAAATGATGGAAGCTAGATCGCACGGTGGTGATCACAGTCCTTGGCATAAAATGAAAAAGAACTCGCGGGCGGGAACACTAGGACAGTACAGCATCGCACCTGATGAGAACGTGGTAGGATATCAAACCAATTTACGTGCGCTTTAAGAACTAGCAGAACAAGTTCATGCCGGCAGCGCAACGCCGCATTTCTCTCGTGAAGATGACGCCTGCCACGCTAAAAACAATCTGGAACGCCATGCCTAAGCATAGAGACCTCTCATTTTGCTATGCGATGCTGGAGGGTCTTGCGAAAACCGATATCGCCACCTCTTTCCTAGAGCACAGGTTCTTTTACCTAAACTCTACCACTCTCACTTCTCTGTAAACCCGCACTGAAGCGCGACAGGCCTCTTATCGCGAAAGCATCGGTGGAGTACAATGGCCCTGATTAGCGATAAGCTCCACGGGGATCGGAGTGGATCGTGTATGTTGCAGATATTCAGAAGACGTACAATTTGTATGCCTCGGCTTCAGCCCTAGTTAGCCTTTCTTGTCCGCGATTATGCGTGGCGAGATAGTAGTCCATAGGTTTTTCTTCGAATATTCCCAAGCACCGCTATTATAGCGGTGATGTTGTGCACACGAACGTAGTACATAGCCCCCAACCACGACCTTTTCTTGGCCTGGAACGGAAATGCGGTATCAACAAGTACAACCGTCCTCGAGCCGGACCCTCCCGGCTACAGGAATACCAGCCTGCTGAAAGGCGCTGATCCCAGCATCAGTAATAATTCTCTTCCCTGTCGAAATCCGGAGCAGTTATTTATACGTAAATTACGGCCTTCAGGTAGACCTCACGATTGATAGCTTTCCTGTGATACTCCCAGGAGCCTCTAGATCGCCTTGTATTAACGCCACGCTAGAAGTAGTTGAGAGGCTGCCAAATCCGGGACGCTGGCTGACCCTTAAATGGGCTGGAACTGGGTCCCGCCGCATGAACATAATACCGAAGAGAGAGCCCGTCTAGGGGTAGTGCCAGGCTAGCGGATGCGGGGAAGCGAACTAGGGGCGACGCGCGCAGGACACCGAGAAATTGGACCTATCATGAATTACTGACAAGGATCGGAAGATCCGATATCTCCCTTTCCACATACCACGTCAAGACTGAGGTCAGTTCACAGTGTCGTCCTCATTCCTTCTGTCAGATAAGACTCGCTTCCAGGCGCCCGGGTGGGCTTGAATGCGTGGTGCAGGTCTAAGAACAACGCCGGACTTTACATTTCGCCAATCAATCAGGGGAGGGTGGGTTGTCGACCATGGGTCTCCGTTCTATCGGCTGCATACCCTGTCACCGGAACGGAATCCTATGATGAGAGTGTCTGTCGAAAGATAACGAGAGCTTGCCCAGAACCCAAGAAAGAATTCAACCGGGCGCAGCCCTCTCTTATAAGATTGATACTCCTCCTCTCTTGAGCTGCCTTTTCTTTCCATTGAACAATCTACCCGTCAAATAAAACTGAGACAATGTCGTCGTCATTACACCTCCCCCCAGGCACTCACTTGCTGGAAGACGTGCTCCAGTCCCATCTGGTACTTGCACCCCAGCCAAATGAAGATCCCAACCAGCCTTTTGTAGGTGTCAAATGTGCTCGCTACGTGTTTGTTTTAGTATCCCGATGCTGACTTCTTCTTGTCAGAACTGGCCCACATGGCGCAAGACGCTGCAGATGATCTTGTTGAGCTTGTATGGGCTTATGGTTTTTGCCATGTAAGTTCCTCCAGCCTGCAGTTTTCTTCTCTCTCGGAGGGGGGCGTCGCTAAGTACGTGGTGTTAAACCGATATTAACGGGCGGAAATAGCCTCTGCGCAAGTCAGCCCCCATGGATAATTTTCAATACCCAGCTTGGAATCAGCTATAAGACCCTAAATGACGGCTACGCTAGTAACACGGCGACGCTGGCCGTCGGGTGCATGTTGCTTGTTCCCCTAGCTATGCGATACGGCAGACGTCCAATGTATCTTCTTACTTGCCTTTCCTTGATTGGCGTTGCCGTTTGGCAAGCAGCCTTCACCACCGGAACGGAGTACCTCATTTTCAGCGCTCTCTGTGGCATTCCTGGTGCGCTCAACGAAGCTCTGTTTCAAGTATCGGTATGATCCTTTCCCCCTAACCCTCTTTCCTTACTGAACCAAATCTATCCTAGCAAGTCGTTTTTTCTTCTTTATGTCCTAACAAAAGGGGGAAAAAATAGATATCCGAACTTTTCTTCGTACACCAACGAGGCACTATGAACGGAATCTTCATTGTCGCTATATCTATGGGTGTCAATCTCAGCCCTGTAGCCGCTGGATATATTGCCGACGCTCATAGTTGGAGGTGGGTCTTCTGGTGGTGTACGATCATTGGTAGCATCCTCTTCGTTGCCATGGTAGTAGGCTTTGAGGAGACCAAGTACGCCGCTCCGCCGCTCGTTGGCCAAGCACTTCGGGATGGGGTGAGCGATCGAGATGTACCCGTTAGCCGCGAGATGAGTACTGCAAAGGATAACAAGGACGACAAAGACGTCATCAGCAGCGCGAAAAGTCAAGCGTCCTCCGGCCTAGTCGATCGCCGCGCGGAGAGGCTCGTCCCGATCTCCACTGAGATCCCGATGAACTCCTATTGGACGGCACGCTATTTGGACAAGGGATAAGGAGCTTGGCCCTGGAGAGAAGCGACGAGGTGTCTGGAGACACATATATTATCCCTTTGCTGTGCTCGTCCAGTTTCCCGCCATCATGTTAACAGCCACTGTTTATGGGTTTAATATGGCCGTGCCTTCGATTGTTTCCATCACGTCGACAACACTGTACCCGTACCCACCCTACAACTTTAGCACCATCGGCGTCGGCAACATGAATGTGGCCCCCATGATCGGAATCCTACTGGGGACACTGTATGGGGGGCCTTTTGTCGACTGGTCTATCGTGAAGATTGCTGGGCGCAGGCAGGGAATTTATGAGCCCGAAACCCGACTCTGGCTGTCCATTCCCTCCTCTCTCATCTCAACCACCGGGATCCTCATGTTTGGTCTTACTATTGCCAAAGGGATGCCCTGGCCGATCAACGCTGTTGGATCTGCTTTTGTAACGTTTGGCACGGCCGGTACAGGAAACATTGTTCTCACCTATACCCAGGATTGTTATCAACATGTGAGTGCTTTTTCAGTTCTTTACTCGATAAGTTTGTAGCGACCAGCAATTGCTAACCCGGCTATGTTTCGCATCTCCAGATCCTTGGTGACGCATTCACTGGTATCATCTTCGTCCGCAACATCATAGCCACTATCCTCGTATTCGCCATCGCGCCCTGGATGGAGAACATGGGCGTATACAACATGTTCGTCCTCCTGGCCTGTATCAGTGTGGCTATTGGCTCTCTTTGCATCCCATTCTTCTTCTGGGGCCGTACATGGAGGGCTCGGCTCGCGTCCAAGTACGAATTCTATACCGCTCAGCAATTTTAGGTTGCCAGGAGCGTGGGGTCTCCCGCCGTTGGTCGTGTGCCAGTTGGCCATTGCGTTTTGGGTCGTCCCAGTGCTTCACTTGGGGCACCTCCTCCTCTTCTCTTCATCTTTTTACAATTACGTTGGAATAACTTGTTTTCTATAACCTTAGTAGTCTTTTAAACCCGCAATTATATCCTTGACCTAGTAGATATATGATGTTGACCGTACGTAGCCACATACCCCCCAGGCCCCAATGCTGCCAACCATAACCAATGCGCCCCGCCAATTTTCAAATACTTGGATAAGGAGTCATGACACGGAGGTAAAATACGTTTTATTTCTATATTGGTACGCAAGTCGCGTGCTGAGGTCCGTATTATATGCTTCCAGCGGCGTCCAACATGAGCGGTGTTCCATTTCTCATCTTCAAAGCATTTCATGCCCATGAACTAGTCTAATTGGCGAGCTAGAAAATGAAATATATGTACACACAAGGGTCATGGCGCATATATGCCCTCTATTCCCGTTGTGTTCAAGAAGAACAGTTTACCACCCTTCGTTCAAACCTTAAGAGACCTTCCCGAGCCCAATATGTTCCCCAATATCCTTTGCATCCTTGGTCCAGAGGCCTGGTGAACCCTTGGGGTATTGGCTTCGGAATCCCAATAGATGCTGGAGGCGGACCGGCATCTTCTTGACCAGCTCGAGATCCACAGTCAGGGCATATGCTTCCTCCTGCGCGAAACAATTTGCGACGAAGACGGTGGACACCACGCGGCGGTAGAAATCCGTAGTGTAGTTGCGACCACCGCCGTGAACGATCCGCCCGCCGATAATGAGCATGTCTCCGGCCTTTAGCGGGCAGGTCTGCGTCAGCTCCTCACTGCCGAGGTTTTGGTCGTCGGCCGAGTACGCCCACTTGTGACTGCCAGGGATGGCACGTGTAGCGCCGTTTTCCTCCGTGGTTTCCGTAGTGGCGATGAGGAAGTTTAGCATAGTTTCCGGGGTCGAAGCTGGCAACGCGTAGTTGGGCCACCAATTTCCGAAATCACGGTGCAGGACTTGCTCCGGATTACCGGGTCCGATCTCCATCATCTGCGACGCGCTCAGCCAATATCCGCCCGTATGCTTCTTGAGAATCTCGTCGGCGATGGCGTACAGGACGTCGTCAGTGATGATCTCCTCCCTCCAGGTCTTGCTAAGAGTAATAAGATCGGTCAGGCGCTTGGTGGAAACACCTAGAAAGGCCCTTGCCTCATCAGGAACACCATCCAACAGGCCCGCCGGAGTTAGATTACGCAGGGGTTCGTCGAGGTCGGCGTTGAGCCGTGCGATCTGATCACCAGTGAGGAAGCCCTCGACGATAATACCTCCATCTTGAGCAAAGATGGAAGCAATTTTGGCGGCATCGGTGTTCTTCGGGACTCGCTGCAAAGGTGCCGTGGGCTTCAGTACCTTGGGAACCGTGAGGCCCGCTGTCTGGGTGAGAGTTGTGGTTTCCATCATGATTGAAAAAATGAGAGTGGAGTATGTAGATTGCAGAGCAACAGCGCCGTGCTGTTGTTTTCGACACGAGCGGATGTTTACAAGATGGAGGATGAGGACATATTGTAAGAATCTCCGTCTATACTTAACTTTCTCTTCGATCTTATTAGCAAGCAATCCGTCGCCCTTTCTCTTAATCTGTACTAGAGGAGAGAGAATTGGGCTCGGGACCGAGGGGGGGTCCTTCAGCAGCGTGGTGAATTACCCCGGACCGCCCAAAGTCCAAGATTCCCTATCATGGGCCTACAACATGCTAGTCTTGACCCTACGTACATAGTACCAATCATTTGATTCGCGCAGTTCTCCAATAGCCTTCGCCTGCCTGTCCATGCTAGATTCGGACTTCGGAAAGTCCGAAGTAGCCGCTCGACATAGTAAGAACGCTACGGACAGCTGCCTTCGCTGGCGCAAAAGAAAAAGATACCGAGCCTCCGAATTTTACAAATTACTCGGAGTAAGACAATGTATTAGTACGCAAAGCTACTCTAATATCAAGTTTCCCACCCTTACCCTGCTGCCATCCGGTCCGCACATCAGGATCAAACTCCCACACTCACTTTTTTTTTCGATGCTTCGGGCAGCTATCCTACTCAATTAAACTCCCGTGCGCCCTTTCTCCATGGGACTAGTTGATTGATATGGACCGGTGGTATTGCCGGGTACCGACCCGATGGTTCCCTGCCTGGACCCTAGCAGATTGACATTGACTAGACCATGGTCGACCTTGTCAATAGCGTCAGGTCAGCTAGTGCATCTCCGCAACACCTACCCCAACTCGTTATGTCCGATTTAGCACGGAAATTTGTGTTCGAACCTGTGCAGGCCTTTCTAGAAGACGATAGTGTGGCCGGGCTCGTCAATGGTTCGAGCCTTAGGATTGGCCCAACTTCTGATACCAAGGTACGTCCTATAACTTCCTCCTTGCTGAGCGAACAGTGCTCACTCTTCAAAGGTGGCTCCAGCATCAGGGAACTATTAGGGTTATTTTGAGGCTGCAGCCTCTTGGCTAGATATCTGCGGCCTACCTACATAGGGCGAAGATCCGGAGGCTACAAGGACGGGGTAGATAGACTCTGCTGCGCCAAGACGCGTGATGCCTTCGTCTCAAGTCCACCCATTCTTGTCGGGCACGGCC
The DNA here is from genome assembly GCA_002221725.1 of Scedosporium boydii. NCBI lineage: Eukaryota > Fungi > Ascomycota > Sordariomycetes > Microascales > Microascaceae > Scedosporium > Scedosporium boydii. The sequence continues at coordinate 51,357 of NJFT01000187.1, forward strand.
GAGTGTTCACAGGCAGAGAACACACGCCATAAGGAGAGCGAGGGTGGGCCAATGAGACCGTAGGGATCGGTTGGGTCGATAAGGAGTCGTAACATCAAAAGTTTCCTGCAAAGCGTTTAACTCGTTCTAGAATATTGGGGGAAAATAGTAGAGACGACACTGGGGAAGGAGGGACTTCAGAAAGAATACAGAAGGATGTGTGACAGGGAAACTAAGCCATTGCACCCGCCGGAGACTTCACAGATGAAGAACAGATGGAAAGGCGCCTTCACAAGAGGCAGGGGGTTGGTGTTAAGTTGAGAAGAAGCTTTCCGAGGCCAGAAACGAACTGCGCCGGAGCCAACATGACACTGGTATAGAGAAGCCATCGATTCGTGAGGCTAAAGCCGTCAACAACCTTGATGCATGACAGGTCTTGTGTTGAATTCATTTCTATTTTTTTTTTTAATTTTGAGAACAGTCGAGGTCGAATGGAATTGATTGGAGGGGGAAGGATGGAGATAATGCAAGTACCGGGGGTATTGGACGATGGGAGGACGGCGAGTGCCTGGACAGGGAGAAGAGTACGGGAACGAGAGGGCAGTTCGGGAGGAAGAATAGATTTAAGGAGCCATGGCGAAAATGAGGCGAATCTGCCGTCCAGGCTGCATCACTGCCCGCGAAAAGAAGAAGATCGGCCAGAGCTGAAAAGGCCTTGCAGGGGTGAAGATGCACTGCCACGATAACCTACCACCCACCAAATATTGCTTTTTTGGCGACAGCCTTGCGCTATTTCCTGAATCTAGACGCAAATGATGCCATTGTTTCTTTGATTTCAAGGGAAGGCCAAGAATGAGAGTCAAGGTAGTTTAATGTTATTTTCTTTTATTTATTTATTTTCTTTTTTTTATCTTGTTTTAACTTGCCGCAATTCACTGAGAGTGCGGGCTGCTTCTCTCCTCTCGTGTCCACATCAGTGAAGAGAACCGAGCTGCTGCAGTGGTGCCAGAACATTCCTGCACTGCCACCACCGCCACTTCACAGACCTTCAGTCGCTTCTAAGGATTGTGTGGGTGCCCCAATTCGGCATCAATTTGCTAGAAAATATTGATAAATGAGCTGGCGCGAATATAATAATAATAACATCTTCATGGGAGGAGACACAATTCTAGAGCTGACTGAGTATTCCCCTCCTCTTGCCATACCCCGAAGCTGTCGGCCTCTATACTGGCATTGCTGCCTGGCGTTTTATTTTCTTGACTCACGCTGGAACAATAATGCATGCGGCCCAAGTCCCCGGCCCGTTTTGCCACGGCCGGCCACCAGGGGCGGTGAGATACAGCAGAACGAGGAAGTCACATGATCGCTTTGGCTAAGAAGTAAGTGGTCAGTCGACTAGGAAGCAGCCAATCAGTCAGCAAGGGAAGTCTCACCTACTGAGGAAGGGGAAGGAAGTATCGATATAAGCTATAACATCTTCTCTATATCTAAACGGTTCTTTTACACCCTCAGTCATTAATCTAAATAATATCTATACTTTACACTTACCTACTGTACTTTTGCCCACGCGCAGTCTACTTTTCACTTTCGACCGCTTCTCATTTACCTCCCCCCTCATTTACCTCCCCCCTCATTTACCTCCTTGCCTACACACCATGGCTCGTATGAAGCAAACATCGAGGAAAGCCCATGTGGAACCAGTAATAACTTGGACGCGCTTCCACCTACCGAAGGAGCAGCCATTTCCGACGTGGTCTATGGACCAGACTCCAGACGGCATCGAGGTCCATTATGGTCCACTTATAGATGCACCAGGTCGTCAGCGGGCATGGCTGGGAAGAATGGTCGACGACCCCGAACAGGCTGCCTACATGGTTGGTAAGTGCTATCTATATTCGAAAACATGAAGGGTGAAATATTCGTAACTAACTCTAGCGCAAAACTTATACAGAATGGGCTACTCCGGATGATGTGAAGAACTTTCAGTCTTCTCCTGCCTGCGTACAGTTCCTGCAGAACCTCCCTGAACACGACAACTTACCAGTTTCTATTGATTCCAGCCTGGGACTAGGGAAAATGACTTTGAGCAAGGCCTCTTCATCATCATCAACCACGTCGTCGCGCTTCCTCTTGTTGGGTCACGTTACAATAGGTCCGACGGCGGATGTGGAAGGCCGTGTGACCTTCACTGCCTTCCTAGTACTAAAAAAAGTCGACAGCGTAAAGGAACTGTGGAGAGATCATTTCGAATGGGGGTTGGACTCATTTACACCCCGTGGCTACGAATCCTTACCATTCCACGGCCGCGCCCGACATGTACAGTCAGCCACGTGGTTCCATGTGCTTTCGGAAGACAGCTGGGTGGAGAAGAAGTTTGGGAAGCTGGAGGAGCAGGTGGGGAATGATGACGAGCGTGGTCGGACAATCTTTTGTCACTTCCACCTATGGCCACGTCGGTGGGGTGGCACTCCAGAAAAAGAAGCGGCATCGGTGGGGGACCCCAAGACGATGGAGTCTTGGAGCCAAGCCTTAGCACGGGTGATGCCGCCGGCTACAGCCTGGGTGCAGGAGCGCTGGGATATTCACGCAGTGCCCACGTGTGCCGAGGAGCCCCCTTTGGAGGACCCAGAGTTTGAATGAGAAAGAAGGGCATTTTGTGAGTAGTATGAAAGGCTTCAAGAATCAGGTGAAAGTGAGACGTCGTCGAAAATCAATGGCCCGACTTTTAAAAGGGGATAGTAGTTTACATTCTTGCATGCACATATCGAACGTAAAGGACAAGAAATATATTTACGGCATAGAGACGTTAACATACTAACAAATGGTGCCCCATAGTCTTGTTCCAGTACGAGTAGCGAAGCAAACATCCTCCTGGCCTCCTCCTAATTCACTGGCGGGAATGCCGTCAGCCCCCTGACACCTACGGTCACGGTAGAATGGAAATCCCAGTTCGTTGGTATGGAAACCGGATCGTCGCCCTCGTCTTCGTTAAACAAATGATACATATAGGCGATGAAGACGACGTAGTTTTCGGGGTTTAATCGTGCGTCTCCAGGGTTTATACTAGCAAGATTAACGTAGTCGGCAAGGCTATCTACTAATTCCCGAGTTAGTTAGCACGGTAGGGTAATCAAATATACAAAAGCATGACCATAGTTGTTAGTCTAGGGTCTACCCACATTTCTCCTAGTTGCCGTCCAGGAATATTTCCCTATTAAGAGCGTAGAAGATCTCGTAAAGAAGAGTCGCGCTCCTAGGAACAGCTTCTTCAAGGTTTACGCCTTCGGCTAAACTATTATTTACTTCCTTATAACTAACTACTTTCTAAATATTAGAGAAACTAAATAGATAAAAAATAATATTAGCTTTAGTACTACTACTCTTAGCTTAGCTATTTTCGCTTAATATAAATATTAGGAGATATATAATACTACTAAGGTTACTATTATTATAGATATTATATTATATTCCTAATACTAAGGAACTAGTTAATTAATAGATATTAGGTAAGTACAGCGAGTATTAGAGTCGTAGGGGCCTATTAGTAGTAAATAAGGCGATTAAGTAGTATTTATAATAATATAGTAAAAGTATATATATAAGTATAAGTTATAATTATTTTTATATTAACTATTAAAAAGTCTAAAAGAATATATTAGTATATAGGAAATATTATAGCTTTATATAAACATCTTTTCTATCTATCTTTAATATATAGTTACCTTTAGGGTATTATAATCCTAACGCTTTAGGTTTTAGCTAATTAATGGAATAAGAAGGTGCTAAGGTAGTAGGTACCTATTTAGAGATAAGTAAGGTAGTTAAGTAGTATTTATAATAATAGATACTAAGAGTATATATATAAGTATAGGGTATAGGTATTACTTATATTAACTATTAAAGAGTCTAGAAGATAACTAGACTAGTAAGGGATATTATAGCTTTATATAGACATTTCTTCTATCTATCTTTAGTATATAATCGCCTTCTAGGTATCTACCTAATCGCTTCCCTAGCAATTACCTAGTTATATTTCCTTTATATAGCTAGTTACTTTTAGTATATTTACCTAGTTACACTTAGAAAGAGTAACTATATAACCTTGTTCTAGTCCTACTATTCCTTACTACCCTAGGTAGCTCTAAATTATAGCTAGGTTATAATATAATTTCCCCTCTCCCTTAATCTTTATCTCTAAAGACTTATTAATTCTAATTTCCTTTCTCCCCTTAGTAAGTTTCTATACTATCTTTCCTTTTATTATATTAATTTATATTTCTAAGTCTTAATCTCTAATAGTTTCTTTTAAAGTAAACTATAAGTATCTAGCTTAGGTAGTAAATAATATTCTTTTTTATTAATATCTTTTTAAGATATTAAAATATATAGCTTATTTTAATTTTTATATTTTTTATAAGTATATTATTTAAAAGAAGTAGTCTTACTATAACTACTATATCCTCCTTTATTATACTAATTATAATATTAGGGGAATTATAGATTCTATTTATTAGTTTCTTCCTTTACTATTTTCTCCTTAGCTAATATATTTTTCTAGTTAATTATTTAGAGTAGAAATAATCCTATATTATAAAGGAAAAGTAGGAGGTAGAGGTAGTACTTTAAGCTACCTTATCTTATATTATAAAAATTTACTAGGATAAGGAGTTTTATAAGAAGAGGGTGCTAGAGGTTATTAGACTAGGGATAGAGTAGGTAGCTGAGGAGGATACTATAGAGGGTGCTACTACCTCTATCCCTAGCCTAAAGATTAACTAAAGCTTACTAATAGATCTTATACTACTAGATCTCTTAGTTTTATTAGGTTCTTCTAATAATAGTCTATAAGAAGTTAAGAGCTCCCTATTAAATATTTAATAGGTTCCTAGGTATTATTACTATTTTGTCGGAGCCGGGCAGTACAACTAACAATATAAATAAGACTGTGCCGCCCACTCAAGAGAATAATCAGGAGTGGCTGAGAGCCACACCGCAAAGAAGAAATGGTCTAATGGTTGTCGGAATGGTCTAATGGTCAAGTAGGACGTCGAGAAGTAGATGATCAGTCGGAATCTGCATCGTGGGACATTATATCCAAAGAAGAGAAGAGAAATGTAAAGATAGGAAAAGAAGTAATATTAAGAAAAGAATAGTAAAGAACGTCTACCACAACAACGCTCTAGCTGACAGGAAACAACTGATCGCTCCCAATCGCGATGCTGTCCTTCGCCTACTTCTGCGCTGTCCTTACCTTGTCTAAGAACTAGTCTATGAAAAATGGGGGGCTATCATCCTTTTATATATAAGTGAGGTTTAGATGTATAGCATATCGGGCTTCCGGTGGCGGCACCGATTAGCAATGTGGCGGCGCCGCCGCCAGTCGCCCTATATACTAATATACTATCTTTATAGTTTTTTTATTTAACTAAGTATTTAATAATTTCTTTATTATTTTATAAGTTAGTAATTTTTTTCTACTTTAAAGATTTTTTATTTTTTAGCTTTAAGTTAAATTAATTTTCCTAATAGTATATTTTTATAAGTAGGTTTAAGTAGAGTTATATAGAATATTAGATAGTTATTTATATTTTCTAATAGTTTTAGTTTATAGTTAACTTTTAAAATTTTTCTTTTAATTAGGAAGGGTCCTAGTTTTTAGTAATTAAGTTTATTACTTAGTTTTATTATTTTGATCTGAGGGTCCCTAGTCTCTAGTTTCTTCTATAGTAACTAGACCTTACTTCCTCTTTTAAGGGTTAGTTTCTTAAGCTGTTTATTATTAGTATAGTACTTTATCCTTTACTAGATAAACTATAGTTTTTCTTTTAATTATTTATATAATTCCTTTATCTTATCTACTATAAAGATTATTTATTTTACTTATATTTTTATACTTATAAGCTTAAATCCTATCCTAGGTTTAATATTATAGTTTATATAAAATAGTAATATCTTAAGGCTTTTTAATATATTAATATTATAGACTTTCTAAGCTAGGGGTAGTAATAATACCTAGTTATCTTATTTCTAGTTAATATAATATTATAAGTATATTTTAAGTATTTAGTTTATTTATTTTACTTACTTTTATATTTCTAGATAATAGGTAGTAGATAGCTTATAATTAATCTCTATTTTATCTAATAAGCTCTACTAAAAGTAAAAGATAAATACTCTACCTCTATCTAAGTTAACTTCTTCTAATAAGTTATAATTTACTACTATAGTTTATAAAAATAACTTTATAAATTATAGTACTTTTATAGATTTATTATAAAATATAAAATAAGTATATTTTATTAGCTTATTAATTACTATTATAATACTATTATATTTAACCCTTATAGCTAGGTTTTTTAATTTTAATAATTTAATAATAAAGTTAATAATAATCTTTTACTATAATACTTTTAATACTAATATAGATTATAATTATCTATAAAGCTTATAAAGTTAGTTTTTATTTTTTTTTATATTAAGAATATTTAGCTATAACCTTAGTAGTTACTTTCTTAAAGTATAAGATAGAGTATTCCTTTAATATCTTTTCTATAATTTTTATAATTTCTAGGTACTTATTATATAGTACTTTATAGATTACTTAGATAAACTTTTCTACTAGATTTAAAGGTATTATTATCTATATTTAATCTAGGGTTTATATTTAGTTTTATAGTCTAAGGTTTATATAGTAGTTTTTAATTTCTTCTATAATTAGGTTAACTTATTATATTTAGTAGCCTATAGCTAATTATTATAGGTTTTCTTTTCTATTATAGTAAAGGAAAGTACTTATTTCCTTTAATATCTTCTAGAAATAGTCTAGCTTTTAACTAAAAGTATTAGCTCTTCTATTTTCTTTTCCTTTAATATATATAATTTTAAAATTATATTTAAATAGTTTTTCTATTTATTATACTTATTATTAATTAAGTTCTTTTATTATAATAAACCCTATTAGGTTTTTATAATTAGAATATATTATAATTAGATATTTAGCTTTAGTAAAGTAGTATTTTTATTTTTTAAATACTTTAATAATAATTATTAGTTTTTTATTAAAGATAATATAATATAATTTAAATCTATTAAATTTCTTTAATATAAATACTACTAAGTAAATTTTACTATCTTTATTTTACTATCTTAGTTATATACCTACTTATCAGAATCGACACGTTGACTATCAACGTATACAAATTTGTATGTGAAAATCGAGGTACCGAATTTGGGGTTACCCTCAACGTGTTGTTGTTCAACGTGTTAATTGATTGGCCAGAATCTTACCCTAAGTCTACATTGGGGTCAATTTAGGGTAAGCTGTCACAGCCGCAAATAAAGAAATATGAAGCTATAATTTGGGTCAATAGTGTTTAGAAGTGCAGCAATTATTTTACAATTGAGAGAATGCAAATAACAATTAATTTGCGAATGATACGTGGGAAAACCGAGGTTGCAGGTACAAAAATGATTGATTTGGTGTGGTGACAGGGGTGGAAGCCGCTACTAAATGAGATCTGGGCGACCAGGCAACGGCAAGGTTGGGCGATATAGGTATTTAAACATTGCAGTAATCTACGAGGCGGTGAAGACTTTTATTCCGACTTATAGCTAAATATCATACTATGGACTTGGACGGATATATCTGGCTCTATGAGCCATTGAATATTCTTATCTGCAAGGAGTGTAAAAGTGGAATTCGACCAGGTGGAGGCGTCGAGAACCACTTCCGGCGAAGACACCGACTCAAAGGCCAACCACTCCGAGATATCATCGAGTTCAGCAAAGGTTTAGATCTTGCGGATCCACAGACCACTCCGCTGCCAGCAGATAATTCTCGCCAGATCAGATACTTACCATTACTTAACGGCTGGGTCTGCAACAGCTGCGAGTTCCGTACACGGAACTACAACAACATCACGGTGCATTGCAGCACAAGCCGAGAATGCCAGGGAGAGACCCCCAAGTGGCGTTCAGCTAAGCTCTAGTCGTTTACGGGCGGCAACAAAGTTAGGTACTGGATTGTCTCCGACAGAGGCCCAGATGCAGAGCAAGAACAGAGTCGAGAGATAGACTCCGACTACTGGGCCATGCTCGAGCAGACGCAAGAATCTCTCAAGAGGAAATACGACGAAGCCAGGCGGTTCGCCAACAGGCCAGGCAGGTTAGACAAAGACGACCGATAGGTTAACAAGATAGGTTAGGCAGCGCATCTACAGGACAAAGATATGGGTCTGCTCTCCAAGGCCACCAGCACGCCATATACGGATGCACAGCTGAAGAAGATTTGGGTGGAAGCCGAGAAGGAACAGCAGAAGCTACTCCGGAAGCTTGGAAAAAGCTCAGAGAGGGTTATAGAGAGATGCTGCCGGCAGCTGAACCATACGCCATCGATAGTATTAAAGTAGCTTGGCAGCTATAACCCCAGCAAGCCCAAGAACAAGCCGTTCGGGGTGAAGGCAGTGGCCAGCTCCAACAAGAGATACATACAACTATGGACTCGGTACATATGCTACTACTATATAGTACACGGGTTGGGCGAAGAGCAGGCCGGCCGGGTGCACAATGCTAAGTTTACGCCGGACCAGTAGCAGCGGCTTAGAGATATGGTGCGGGAGCTGGAGGGTATACAAGGTGTCGAAGACGATGGCGACCCGGGTAGTGAGTTTGATGTGCTAGACGAAGCTGTGTACCGGTTCTGCGTCGTCTCGTTAAAATACAAGATTGCCCACAGCCCATTTGCCAGCCCGCTACTATACTTTACGGTAGTGCTAGTATAGAACACGAAGAAGGGGGGCTGGACGAAAGCAGGTGACTTTATAGGTAAGCTGGCGGGGCTGGTATGGTGTGGGAGGGTGCTGATACTAGAGCACTTTCTCGAGGGCCAGTTGGAGGAACCGGAGGAGTTTAGCACGGAGCTGGCAGAATCGTGCATCGATAACTTCAGAGAATGGCTTATGGACGGTAGTCTAAGTCCGTTTGGCTTCTTGGCTACATGGATTGCGCTGGGGAAGGGCTACTATGAGAAACAAGGTGGGCTTGTAAAGGTTATGTGGCAAGAGGAGGGTTTGGTGCTTAGATACCTGGGAGAGCTGATCAGGCTTGCGGATTTTAGACAGGCAGTGCAGAAGATAGCTGATAAGAGCGAGCAGCTAGTGGAGGAGCTCTTTTTCGGATACTGGACACGAGCAGCCGCACACATCAAGCTGGGGAGGGTCGTGGATAACTTGGTATATACTAGGACGTTTGAGTCTTTCGCAACGGACGAGAGGAACCGGTGGCTACGACCGGGACCGGACTATATAGCAGGGCTCGGGGAGAACAAGGTGTGGCACCCGGATGGCAGGTGGAAGCGCAGATTTATCAGGAAGTATCTGTCGACGTTGACGGCGTTTCGAGAAGTTCTGCTCGCCAGCGTACATATATGGGCCGGGCAGCTGGGGCGGGGGCCGGAGGTTTTAACTCTGAAGCACTACGACACGCAGCAGCTTACGAGGAACGTCTTCGTATTTAATAGGCAGGTGATGTTAGTATGCGAGAGGGATAAGGCGATAGTAGCTAGGGGATTTAGGCGGAAGGTTGCGCGGTTTCTACTGGAGGGACTTAGTAAGATAGTTATAGGATATATTGTTTGGATTATGCTATTCGAGACATTTCTATACTAGTATAGCGGGTTCACAGGGCTAGCAGATTCTATATATAAGTAGCTCTAGAAAGATAGTAGAACCTAGGCGATAGATGGCGGGTGGGGAGAGGGCAAGCTCAGCTATAAACTAAAGTATTAGTTTAGCAAACATATTAGGGTAGGGTTAATACTATTAAGCTACTAGTACGTAGCTGTAGTAATAGGTAGGAAGATCTATAGGATTATAATATAGGAGACATTAATTAATATTAGGGAGGGAAGTAATAGGGAAGGCGACGTCGACAAAGATATAGGCAAGGCCTGCAATAATAGATATCTAGAGTTTATATAGGCGTTGGCAGCGAACTATAGCAGCCAGCTAGTAGTATAGTACTATATAGTAGATATATATTTCTTAGGGCAATTATAGCTATAGATAGTAGCTAACTACTAGGAAATTAGCTATCTCTAGTACTAGTTTCTAGGGGTAGTAGAAGGGGTTAGAGTAGGTAAAATGAGGTATATAGTAAAGAGACTAAATGTAATAATATACCTAGAAGTGGCTGGATTCCGCCGCGATTAAGAGGGTTCTTAAGTGAATGTAAGGGGCAGTCCCAGCCATGTGGCGCTGGAACTGACGGATCTTTTGGTCTATTGGGCTAATTGTCACCCCTTACAATTATCTTACAATTGTTCTAGCGCTACATGGGTCTACTGGATTAGGGAATTTGGGCTGGGCGTGTGTGATCGCTAGTTTGAACCCCAGTTGGCACAGAGGTGTTTTTCCTGTGCAGCATGGAGGTTTTCCTGCGCGAGAAGCCCAGAGGTTTCCTATGTGACTGTTGCAGGGTATGGTGTGCTAGAAGTGGCCTGGGCATATGGCTGCAATAATCCTTCGTCGGGCTTATAAGGGGTGCTGTGTGTGGCACATCCCTTGGGGGTTCGTATTTACTGTTAAATTCTTAGCTTGCTTTATTTGAGGCTTGGGATGAGCTTACTTAAAGGGGGAAGAATTGTAACGATATACCTAGAAGTGGCTGGATTCTGCTGCGATTAAGAGGGTTCTTAAGTGAATGTAAGGGGCAGTCCCAGCCATGTGGTGCTGGAACTGACGGATCTTTTAGTCTATTAAGCTAATTGTCACCCCTTGCAATTATCTTATACTAAAGCTAGTAAGTAGTAGAGAGGTAATCTAGTAGGGAGAGTAGAAAAGTACTAATAGCTAGGTAAGGTAATAATTATAGTAAGGGATAATTACTCTATAAGCTCTAATAGCTATTTAGTAATAGGGCTACTTAAAGGTTAAAGGAGTAGTAAGCTAGTATAAAGAATATCTTCTAGCTTAGGGTGGGTTTATTACTAATTATAATTATATTAATAGGTAGAGGTAAAAGTATTTTATTTATATTACTAGGTCTCGTTAAGAGTAGTAGGACAACTATAATAGTAGTTTGTTAGAGCCGGGTAGTACAACTAACAATATAAATAAGACTGTACTACTTACTTAAGAGAATAATTAGGAGTGGCTAAGAGCTATACTGTAAAGAAGAAATAGTCTAATAGTTGTTAGAATAGTCTAATAGTTAAGTAGGACGTCGAGAAGTAGATGATTAGTCGGAATCTATATTATAAGATATTATATCTAAAAAAGAGAAGAGAAATATAAAAATAGGAAAAGAAGTAATATTAAGAAAAGAATAGTAAAGAACGTCTACTATAATAACGCTCTAGCTAATAGGAAACAACTAATAGCTTCTAATTACAATACTATCCTTTACCTACTTCTACTATCCTACCTTGTCTAAGAACTAGTCTATAAAAAATAGGGGGCCATTATCCTTTTATATATAAGTAAGGTTTAGATATGTAGCACATCGGGCTTCCGGTGGCGGCGCCGATTAGCAATATAGTAGCGCCGCCGCTAGTCGCCCTATATACTAATATATCCTTCTCTCTAAATTTTACCTCAGGCAAAATTTACTAAAAAGAAAAGGAAAACAATAAAGGAAACTTAATAATAGTAGAATATTAAAGAAAAAATAGTAAACTATAATACCTTTCTTAAGAATTAACTATAATAAAATAACTAATTAATTAGTTACCTTACTTTCCTAGTAGCTTATATCTCTCTTAGGCCCTTCCTTTAAGTCCTACCTATACTAATTCTATAAATATATTTATTATAGTAAGAGTAAAGACCTCTCCTATCTCCTAGTTATAGAATTCTTACTACTTATAATCTAGTATCTATAGTAGTAATCTTTAGTAGTTGGAGGCTAGTTAAGATTAGGGCTGTCCCCTAATCCTTTAAGATCTATAGGATAAGGGCTACTTCTTAGTTCTTTATAACTAGTAAGATAGAGGTTAGGAAGGTAGTTTAAGAGACTTTAGTAAAGCTCTTAGAGTTTACCTCCTCTTCTTTACTATTAATAATACCTTCTTATAGCTTACTAAATAAACTAGATAATCTAAGGGAGGCTTATATATTAGAGATTAAGAAAGTTTTACTAACTTAGAGGGCTTTAATAGTATAAAATTATAATATAGGGGTTTACTCTTCTTATAAGCTTCTAGGCTAAATGTAAAAGGCTTAGGTATATTAATAGGTAGAGGTAGTTAGTTAATAGAAGTACTAAATCCCTTAAAAGAAACTACTACTTTTAATAGTATCTTTAGTAAGAAGAGCTTAGTAAGCTTAATAGGGACAGAGTACTTTAGAGGGGGGGCTAAAGAATAAGACTTCTACTAGTCTATCCTAAAGAAGAATAGGAAAGGCTACTATACTACCCCCCTATCTATAGTAACTTAATATAGGTTATATACCTACTAAGTATTATCTAAGTTAAGTAATATTAACTTCCTAGCTTTAAAACTAGGAGCTAGTAGGAAAGCTTTAATTTATTCCTTAGTAAGAAAAGGTATATTTTAGCTTTTTAATACTCTTTCTAACCTCTCTAGATGTCCTACTTAGTTTCTAACTACCTTAGTGTCCTTTTTTAACTCTTCTAGGACTAGCTTAAATATATTAAAGTTTTCTTCTTATAAGAACTTCTATTTACTTACTTTAGCCTTTAGTATACTATCTAGTAGCCTAATAGTTAAGGGGTAGAAGGGGTTAAGGGGGATATTAATTAGGTTATTAAAGAAGTTATAGATAGTAGCCCTCTAAAAATTAACTAACTTATCTAATTACTTATTCTTTATTATATAGTCTATCCTATTAAGTATCTAGTTACCTACTTTATAGGTAGAGTACTATTAGTAGGATAGATTATAAATATAGGAAATAGTTAATAGGAGTTAGAAGAAGTTAAAGATATTAGTATCACGGCCAGGCCGCAACATAGGCCACAGGAAGGCGGTGAGGAACGGCAGCAATGACGAAGGCATGTGACTACAGGAAGAATAATCAGTCGATCGAGGATCGACTGACTAATGATCGATTGGAGGGAGTCTGACTAACTAGCTAGTCAGGGACTAGCTGATCGACTAGCCTACTAGTACTAAAGATAGATAGAAGAAGTATCTATATAAAGCTACAGTGTCTCCTACTAGTCTAGTTATCTTCTAGATTCTTTAGTAATTAATGTAAGTAATATCTATACCCTACACTTATATATACACTCTCAGTACTTATTATTATAAATACTACTCGATTGCCTTGCTTATCCCTAAACAGGCCCCTGCTATCCTAGCACCTTCCTATCCTATTAATTAGCCGAAACCTGCAGTATTAGGATTATAATATATTAACTACTCTTATTTAGTAAGTAACCCTATCTAGTAGTATACTAACTAAGAGATAATATGTCTACTGCTAAGGGAAGTACTACCTCTATAGAAGATATAAAGAAGGCCTACACAGCCCTTATTAAAGAAAAAGAATAGCTTAAGGCTAAGAAATAGTAATTTAAAGATAAGCTATCTGCTAATAGTAACTATATTAAGTAGCTAGAGGACTAGGTTACTTATCCCTAATATAAGATCCCAGCCCCTAAGCCCTATAATAGAAAGAAAGGAATACTTTAAGGATTTTTAATATAGGCTTAAGCCTATCTCCTATATTACTACCTTAACTTTAGTAGAGAGGAGGACTAGGTACTTGCTATTATTACATTCCTTACTAGGGATACTCTAGCCTAGTTTAAGTCTTAAATAAGAGACTACCTAGAAAACCCCTTAAGTAGGAACTAGGATAAGGAAACCTAAAAGCTTTTTAGGAAATATAAGGACTTCGAGTAAGCTTTAAAGGGTACCTTTAGCGACCTAGATGAAGAGCAAGCCAACGAACAACAATTTAAGAACCTATAATAAAAGGGAGCTGCTTCTTAGTACATTGCCAAGTTTCGACAGGTAGTATCTTATCTTAATTAGGAAGATGAGCCCCTAATGGCCTAATTTTATACTAGACTTAAAGACGAAGTTAAGGATGAACTATATAAGATAGATTAACTAGGAGACTTATCTAAGTATATTACTATAATAGTATATATTAATAACTGATAATATAAATGACGTATAGAGAAATGAGGACAAGGACGATCTTATATTAAAAAAAAGACTACTTATAGGACTACTATATAGGGAACTTATATAGGACTTATAGAACTTAGCGCTAGTACTATAAAGTAAACTTCTCTTAAAAAGCTTAGAGAGAAGTTAGGGAAATACTATAAATATAGACATTATAGCTATTATATAAGGGAATGCTAAATAAGACACAAGCCTAAGCCAGGATATAAAAGGCTGGATAAAAAGAAATCTGGGTTTAAGCCTATACTAGAAGGGAAAACTTAATAGTTAGGAGCTAGTACTATTAACTACAAGTCCCTATCGTAGACTATATACTATAATGACAACTATACTACTTACTAAAGTAATAAGGATGGGGCTAGCTACCACCTAAAGAGACTATAAATATTTAAGATAATAAAGTAAGAAGAGATTACTAAGATCTTAGGAATTGTAGAATAAATCTAGGAGACTAAGAAAGAACTTCTAAAGAAATTCGATACCCTCACTAGTAAGGACCTATTATATAAAGAATACTATAATAAGGCCTATAAATAGTACTACTAGATGCCTAGATTACTATAGTAGTTTGTATATTAATAGAACTTAGAAAAATAGGACTAAGAATAATAAATAGCCCGAGCTATTTAGGAATAAGAGGAATAGTTTAAAAATTTCCCGATTAGCTACTATAATGCGCTCGAAGAAGAAGAAGAAAGATAAGTACTTAGGGAGATTATCGAAAACCTAAAGAAGGAAGTAATCTAGTAGATCTCTAAGATTATAGAAAAAGACCTTAATTGTAAATAACTAAAGTATAAGGTAGCTCAGCGCCTTAAGGATCTATAGAGTTTAACTAAATAATAGGAATACTATATAGAAGCCTTAAGATAGAAAAACTATCTATATCTATTAAATAAAGAAGAATAGAAGGATTAAGGAGTATATAAAGTATAAAGGAAGACCGAGAAAACCGACATAAGAATAGAAGTAGTAACTAAAGACCTAGATACCTACTTTAGTATATAGGACCTAGATAACGAAATATAGGAGTAGTAGAAGTAATCTATAAGAGAATGATAAATAAACCGAAGGGAAGTAGCTAAGGGGGAAGCTTCCTTCGCCTAGTATAGAGGCACTAGTAGAAGCTAAACGCTTTATAAGAGACTTAACTAATATTATAATAGGAAGCTAGACGACATCGCGTCAGACCTTATTAACCTTTAGAAACAAATTAACAATCTTCACTACATTATCCTCAATAAAGCCAACCTTAATACAAGGGTCGATAATGTAGAAGAAGAAGGCTTCTAAAATGATAAGAAATAATAAAAGAAAATCTAGAAACTTTAATAACAAGTTTAGGAACTAGAAGAAGAAAAAAAGCTAAAAGAAAAGTTTTTAGAAGAACTAGAAAAGTAAGTATACTTCCTCGAAGGCCGAACAGACCCTGTAGGACTAGAGAACCTCCGTAAAGAACTCTAGGAAGAAATAAATAAGCAACTCAAACTCGCCCAGAACCTAGTCGATTACTTGCAAGAAATGCTAAAATTAAACAGACAATAATAAAAATAGTAATAAGAAATTAAGAGGCTCTAATAATAGATAGCTAGCTTATAAAGACTACGATGCGGGAGTTTAATATTAGTCGCAGAAGAAGTTATAAGAACAATGGGACCTGGACCCAGTTAAAAAATAAGAGAAATAAACATTATAGAAGGACAACAGATCTACTACCTAAAAGTACCCATCACTCTAGCCAGACAAGAGTTCCAGGCTTTAGTAGATAGCAGAACACAAGGGAACTTCATTTCCCCAACCATTGTCAACTAGTTAAAACTACTATAAATAGAAAAGCACTAGCCATACACCCTAAACGCATACGACGGAACGCTAGTAGACTACGAAGGCGGAGTAGTTAGTACAGAGACCGCGCACCTCTATATCTACATTATAGGAAGAGTTAACTACATTTCTTTTAATATTACTAAAACCGCTAAACACCTTATTATACTAGGGATCCCATGGCTGTAAACAAGGAACCTATAGATTAATTAGGTAACTAATTAGCTTACCTAAAATAAGACTAAGTAAGGCTTAGAAAATAACTTAGTTACTAAGTAGTATTAACTAGAAGAGTTACCCTTAAGTAAGCTAAGAGCCTTTAGAATAATAATTTACTTTAAAGTACTTACTATAAAAGATTTAAATTACTTACTAAAAGAAAGAAAATATAAGTAAATATATATAATAAGAGCTATAATAATCTTCGAAGCTATACTACTAGTAGAAGAAACACTATAGTATATACCTAAAGAATACTAGAAGTATAGTAAAGTATTTACTAAAGAACTAGACACTAGACTACTAGAATATAGCTAGTAGGACTATAAGATACTATTAAAAGAAAGTACTTAACTAAAGTTTATACTTATCTATAACTTTACTAAAACGTAATAGTAAGTATTAAGAGACTATATAGTAAAGATATTAAAGAAGGGATATATTAGACCCTCGACATTACTAGTAGGATACCCGATCCTCTAGGTACTAAAGAAGAATAGTAAACTACGAATGTGTATAGACTATTAACAACTTAACGAAATCACTATTAAAAACTAATACCTATTATTACTTATTTTAGAACTATAGGACATATTCTAAGAAGCGCAGTAGTTTACGACTCTAGACTTAAGAGGAGTATATAACTTAATCTATATTAAGGAAGGCGATAAGTAGAAGACTGCCTTTAGGACATGCCTTAGGCACTTTAAGTATTTAATTATACCTTTTAGGTTAATAAATGCCCCTACAAGTTTCTAGATAATGATTAACTACGTCCTATAAGAATACTTAAACTACTTTATAGTAGTATACCTTAATAATATCCTCATCTTCTTAAAAATACTAGAAAAATATAAGGAATATATATATAAAGTCCTATAGAAGCTATAAGAAGCTAAGCTACTAGTAGAACTAGCTAAGTACGAATTCTATAAACAACAAGTAGATTTCCTTAGTTATATAATCTAACCTAAGAAGATCTAGATATAGGAATTAAAGGTTAAAGCTATCTTAGAATAGCTAGTATTAACTAATATTATAGAGGTTAGAGGATTTCTCGGATTCCTTAACTTTTATAGAAAGTTCTTAGGAGGCTATAGTACTTATATATAAGCCCTTATAGAACTTACTAAGAAGGATAGACTATTCTAATAGGGACTGGAAGAATAGAAAGCGTTCTAGGAAGCTAAGTAGTTAGTATATAAGTAACCTATACTCTATTAAATAGACTTTACGAAACCCTTCGAATTAGAAACCGACGCGTTAGACTACAGACTAGGCGCGCAACTAGGACAGTAAGATAAGAATAGCAAAATTTACTTAGTAGCGTTTATATTAAAGAAGCTTAATAGATTAGAACTATATTATACTATTCCCGATAAGAAACTAATAGCTATCATCAAAGCATTTAAAGAATAGAGATACTACCTTGCTAGAGCTAAGTATCTAATTATAGTATACTCTAATTATAAGAACCTAATAGGGTTTACTATAATAAAGGAACTTAACTAACAACAAATGTAATAGGTAGAAGAACTGTCTAAGTACGACTTTAGGATTATATATATTAAAGGAAAGGAAAATAGAAGAGCTAATGCCCTCAGCTAGAGACTAGACTACTTTTAGAAAGTACCTAAAGAGATAGGTACCCTCCTTTACTATAATGAAGAAGGAAACCTATAGTAGTTAGCTATAGGGTATTAGATATAATAGGTTAACTTAATTGTAAAGGAAATTAAGAACTACTATATAGACCTCGGACTACAAGACCGAATGTAGACTTAAGAATAAACATAGATAATAGTGCCCCCAAACTTAGTAGAAAGATTTATCTAAGTAATTTATAAAGCACTATATAATAGGCACCTAGGAATCACGAAAACTATAGAAAAGGTACTAAAGGAGTACTCTATTCTATACCTTAAGAAGGTAACTACTGAGGTTATAGCTAAATGCCCTCAGTATAGAAAAAATAAGAATCGGCTATATAAGCTATATAGACAACTGCAACCCATGCTAGTATTAGAAGTATTATAGTAGAAAATCGTTATCAACTTTATTATTAAACTACTAAAGTTAAAAGACTTAGCTATAGGGGTTAGATATAATAGTATTATAGTAGTAATCGATAGGCTAACAAAGTATACTTACTTTATACCTTATAATAAATCTATAAAAGCACTATAATTTATAAAACTGTTCCTACAAACTATAATAGTAAACTATAACCTACTAGAAGAAGTTAACTTAGATAGAGGTAGAGTATTTATCTCTTACTTCTAGTAAAGCCTATTAAATAAAATGGGAATTAATTACAAACTGTCTACTACTTATTACCTAGAAATATAAGGGTAGGTAGAACGAACAAACTAAACACTCAAGATATATCTATAGCACTATATTAACTAGGAATAAGATAACTAGGTATCACTACTACCCTTAGCTCAGAAAGCCTATAATATTAATATATTAGAAAGTCTTAGAACATTACTATTCTACGCAAACTATAACATTAAACTTAAAATAAGATTCGAGCTTATAAGTATAAAAACATAAGTAGAACAAGTAATCCTTATAGTAGATAAGATAAAGGAACTATATAGATAGTTAAAAGAGGAACTGCAATTTATCTAATAAAGAATGAAATACTATACTAATAACAAGCAGCTTAAGAGACCAACCCTTAAGAGGGGAAGCAAGGTCTAGTTACTATAAAAGAAACCAGGAACTAGGGACCCCTAAATTAAAATAATAAGACTAAGTAATAAGCTTAATTACTAAAAACTAGGGCCCTTCCTAGTTAAAAAGAAAGTCTTAGAAGTAAATTATAAGTTAAAACTACTAGAAGGTATAGATAACTACCCGATATTCTATATAGCGTTACTTAAACCAGCCTATAAAGATATACTATTAGGAAGATTAGTCTAGCTCAAAGCCAAAGAATAAGGAATCTTCAAGGTAGAAAGAATCATTAACTTATAAAACAACGAAGGGACCATCGAGTATCTAGTTAAATAGAAAAACTATAAAGAAAGCAATAATACCTAGGAACCTATTAAACATTTAACAGGGAGCCTGCAACTCCTTATAGACTATCACTAGAGGAACTTAGCAAAACCAAGGGATCCAGCAGCACAGGATCTATTAGCAAGCTCTAATCAATCTCCAAACCAGGGATAGAGGCAGTAGCGCCCTCCATAGTGTCCTCCTCTACTACCTACTCCATCCCTAGCCTAATAATCTCTAACACCCTTTTCTTATAAAGTTCCTTCTCCTTCTTAAGACAACCAGCTTAGGATATAGCTACATTGAGAGCAGCAAGGTAATAAGCTACCTTAGCCTCCGCCTCTCACTCCTCATAGTTAAGACAGGATTACTCCCATTCTAGACAGTTAACTAAATACAAGGTTAGGAATAAGAGACCTATAATAAAAAGAAGAGAATAGGAGCTTATAAGCTAAATTAGTCACACCACCGGCATTATAGTTAGGATATTTAAGGCAAATACAACTATTACAGTAGGACTGTCCCTTATAAACTATATAGTCCCGGGGAACCTTTATATTAAAACAAGAAGTATACTTAGGCATCTCAAAAGGATACTATCTAATAAGAAGGTTATTAACAGCCCAGGTAAGACAGTTACAGTTTACCTAGAAAGACCTAGACCATGACTTAGCAACATGATCAGGTATAATAGAAGGAGGGAGGAATATAAATAGGAAAAGAAACACTTACTTAAAGAAGGAAGTCAAGACAGTTAAACTAACAGGTCTTTAGGGACAAAGACTAAAGAGGAGGGGAAATCATATCACAGCCAGGCTACAACATAGGCTACAGGAAGGCAGTAAAGAACAGCAGCAATGACGAAGGCACATAACTACAGGAAGAATAATCAGTCAATCAAGGATCGACCAACTAATAATCAATCAGAGGGAGTCCAACCAACCAGCCAGTCAGGGACTAGCTAATCGACCAGCCTACTAGTACTGAAGATAAATAGAAGAAGTGTCTATATAAAGCTACAGTGTCTTCTACTAGTCTAGTTATCTTCCAGACTCTTCAGTAGTCAATGCAAGTAATATCTACACCCTACACTTATATACACACTCTTAGCACTTATTATTATAAATACTACTCAATCACCTTACTTATCCCTAAACAGGCCCCTACTATCCTAGCACCTTCCTATCCTATTAATCAGCCGAAACCTGTAGTATTAGGATTATAACAATTAGTAATAGCTAAAAAGCTATATTCCTAAATACCTTATACTATCTAGATAAGATAGATAATAATAAATTTATCTAACTTTCCCTCCTTTCTCCTCTATATAGCTTATACTTTAATACTAATTGCAATCCTAATATCCTATTTCTTATAAAGGATATTATATAGGTATAACTCTTCTACCTCCTCATCCTAGATTATTATTATCTAGTAGGCTAGCTTATTAAAATATAAGTAAGTTACTATATACTATATATATTATACCCCTTTACTACTTACTTATAGGGCTTAGTAAGGCTTCTCCCTTCTTCCCTCCTTTATAGTAAACTTAATACTAGCTATATAGGAAGAGTTATCTAGATAGAGCTAGTAGTATAATAAGATTATAGTAATATTAGATAGCCCTAAGGTTACTAAAATAAACCTAATATTTAATTTATCTTAGTTTAGCTAGGCCCTCTATACTAGGGTCTTATTAAGGGAGTATAAGTAATTAATAATCTTAATAAAGCTAAGTTTATACCTCCTATTTTCCTAAGCTAGTTATTTAACTAAGTAATACTTTTACTAGTATAGGAAGTTAATTTACTCTAAAATAGTCCTTTCTCCCTTTCTTAGTTAGTATTAGATATACTCTTAAACTTATAAGATTTAAATAAAGTAGACAAGGATGTCGTAGTTAGTACTTTATACTAGAGGGGATATAGTTATAGACTATTTAGGGAACTTATCTAACCCTTACTTAACTACTCTCTAAGGTAGTATAGTAATTAAGGGCTAATTAATTAGTAGGTTTCTATACTAGTAAGTAAAATTAAGGTTGTTTTATAGAGTAAGGGGTTATATTAAAGTAAGGATTATTAGTATATAAGGTATTAGTTAAGGAAGGTACTTTTCTTTCTTTACTAGTAATCTAAATAGTTAATTAAGGAATATTAAATTTAATAAGATAGCTAGTTATAGTAAGGAGAGGAGGGAATATTATTTAGGAAGAAGAGAAAGGGTATTTTTATAGATATCTAGAATAGTAGTAGATTATTTAAGTTTAATAATTTATTTCGCTGTCTTCATTTAGGGAATTATTACTATCTTTAGGCTTTCCTTTATAGGCCCTATTTCCTTATAATTAGAAATACTAGTAGCTATAACTACTAGTTTTAGGCAGTTACTTTATTTACAACCTATTCTACTCTAACTTCTCTTCCTTCCCTCTAAATCATTAAACTTAACTATTCTAGTAAATATAAAGGGACTTAGAAAAGCTATTTCCCTTCTATAACTCTTCCCTCTCTTTTTCTATAGTAATTATCCTAATATTAATACAATATTATAAGATTAAGATCTAAGTAAAAAGAATATTATCCCTAAAACTAATTTCCCTATTAACTTTAAGCTAAAAAGTTATTATATTTATATTAAGCTTTTAGAAGAGTTCCCTAAGAAGGAAGAGATTTTCAAAGCTAATACTAAAGCTTACTAGATAGTAAGTTCCTTAAAACTTTATAAGCGTCTAACTATTAATATCTTATTAGATCCTAAAGGTTCTCTATATCTATAAGTACTAAGATTCTCAATTTATCAAATAAATATTAAAGCTAATAGTATTTAGTAGAAATTAAACTCCTTATTACTTTTTCTAATCCCTTAGTAATTATAATAATACTATTACTACTATAATAAGCTAGCTAAGGAGGATAGCCATAGATCGTAAGCTCGTTAGCAATACAATTTTCAAACCTTAGAATAAAGTCTTCCTACTATATAATATAGGGCTTCCTTAGAGTTATTATATAGACTTATAGTTAACTAAAAGGCTATAAAAGACTAAGGCCCTACTAATCGCCTTCTATAGCCGGCGCAATCTAATTACTTACGAGTACTATATATATAGATATAGTAGTATTAGTTTTTAGTAGGCCCCCCTTAGTTCTTATAAGCTACTACTTTATCCTTTTAATAAATATATTTCCTTACCTAGCTACTAGTTTAGAGCTTACTTAAACTATATATTTCTTATATATATACTATAATATAGTTACTATATTCTATTAAAGGTAGGGGAGTCTTCTAATATAGTAGATTTAGATAAATTAGGTATAAGTATTAAGTTCTTTAATAAAGTAAAGAAGGGGAATAAGAAGGATTAGATCCAGGTAGCTAATTATTATAAGTAGTCTTCTCTCTTATTAAAATATCCTAGATATACTAACCTTAGCAAGTATAGTATATTAGTATATAGGGCGACTAGCGGCGGCGCCGCCACATTACTAATCAGTGCCGCCACCGGAAGCCCGATATACTACACATCCGAACCTCACTTATATATAAAAAGATAATAGCCCCCCATTTTTCATAGACTAGTTCTTAGAAAAGGCAGCACAGCACAGAAGCAGGCGAAGGACAGCATCGCAATTAGGAGCGATCAGTTATTTCCTGTCAGCTAGAGCGTTATTATAGTAGACATTCTTTACTATTCTTTTCTCAATATTACTTCTTTTCCTATCTTTACATTTCTCTTCTCTTCTTTAAATGTAATGTCCTACAATATAGATTCTAACTAATCACCTACTTCTCAACATCCTACTCAACTATCAGACTAATCCAACAACCATTAGACCATTTCTTCTTTACAGTATAGCTCTCAGCCACTCCTAACTATTCTCTTAAGTAGGCAGCACAGTCTTATTTATATTATTAGTTATGCTACCTAGCTCCAACAAATTGGAGGTCCAACCAGGATTCACTTAGCAAGCTTAAGAAGCTTCCTTTATAAGCCATAAGCAAACTACTTATAAAACAAACTATTAAAGGTATAACAAGAAGTGCCAAGAGCTAAAGGCCTCGGAAATTAAGATAACGATAACAACTGAGGAAGCTAAATGCTATCCCAGGCCAATAGGTCAGAAAGCAAATATCTCTATAAAGAGAGCTCCCATTGATTAGCTAGAATCGTCAGTTAGTACTAAAAAACTCTATCCTGAGGACAAGGGTCTAACTAGACTAGTACAAGCTAGTCTCCTATAGCAAAAATAGATTATAGGGACTAGAAATAAATTATCGCAACTTATTAATTAGCAATTAAGAAGCTAAGAGAAAACCTTTCTATTAGGAATCCTTATAGGAATCCTGGTCGTCTTCCTGCCAAGGCTTATCCTAACGATTAGGTTAGGGCGAGTTATTCTTATTAGATACCTTCTCTACAGCGCTCGATTACACTATAAGGTAAATTCCTTAAAGAGTAAACTTAAAACCTTTCAAGAAAATAAGAAAGGAATAAAAGAATAAGAAGTACCTTCTATTACTCCCTATCATCCTCTATATCCTTACTTGTCTGCCTAAGAACTACATACTCCTTATTTAGAGAAACTAAGTTAATAGTTATTTAAGATATCTTCCTCCTCGATCCCTTAACTAAAAGTTCTATATATAGATTCCTCCTCTAATAAGAAAGGAGCTACTCCTAGCTTGATCCTAAAGAATGAAGACGCCCTTATAGACAAAGGGTCCTATAGCTTCCTAAATTAGGTAATAGCTAAGGATAAGGTCCTAACCTTCAATAGTAATAACATTACTAGATTTCTTAATAACTATAAAGACATCTCCTATTATTATTATAGAGGGTTCTCTAGAAAATGTACTGTCCTCTATGAGGCTATTTACAAAGCTAATTGAAGTATTAAGTTCACTGTCTAGGAAATCCTCAATATAGCTAAGAATTAAGAAGATATTAAGAAATAACTACTCGAATTATTCTAGTCTAATGATGCCCTACAACTTAGAGGCTACAAGGATAAATATACTAAGCACCTAGAGAAGAAAGCCCTAAAGAACTAGACAAAGTTAAATTAGTAGCTTTAAACTTAGAGAGTCCTAGCCAGCAAGTATAGGAGCACAGTTATCTTAGAAGAACAAAAGCATTAAGACTTATAGATAGTACTTTCAAAGGACCACATTGACCGCATTAAAATAATTAAATATTACACTAACACTAAGCTAAAAGCTATAACTATAGATTAGTTAGTCAAAGCTATAATAGTTACTATAGCTAAGGAGGTAGAAACCGATATATAAGATCAGTATTATTATAGTACGTTATATACGACCCCGGCTCGAAAAATAGCTAATCAGCTAGTTTTAATATAATCGTTTACCCCCGAGTAGCCTACAACGCCCCCACCTACTAAGCATATTATTATTAATTCCCCTCTTAAGACTACCTTATAGTATAAAGAACCTAATACTAACGATAAGATAGATAAGCTAATTAGTAGTATAGAGAAACTCACCCTCTTCTTTATATAAGGACATAGTATAGATAATATCTACTACTTACCTTATCTTAATATACTAAGGACCTAACTATAGTTTAGATACTAATACTATAAGTATAAATATAATCAAGGTAAATACTAAATCTAAGTAAATATTAAATTATATAGGTTCGCAGTCTACTATCGAGGACAGATTATTATAACCTTCGGTTTTAATAAGTAAGATATAAATAAATATTTAGATATTTTAAGGTTATAGACTCGCTACCTTACAGACAACAAAATACCTTTCTTAAACTTTATTATAACTATATATATACTCTACGAGATCCCTAGCAGTCGAGCCTATAAGAGAGCAGCTAAGTAAATAGATTTCTCTACTCTAAGTACTAAAGCGCAGGCCATCACTAGAGAGTTTTATAAGGACATTTATAAACTTTAGGATAAAGAGAAAGCTAGAAGCTTTATAAAGAATAGAAGACAACCTATCTTCTCTAAGAAGGAGCCTAAAATAGCTATAATAAACTTTATCGAAGCCTATTTATTTAAAGATAAGACTACCCCTAAATAGTAGTTTATTATAGAGGAAAGTAGTATAAGTCCCTTAGATAAGGAGGATACCTATATCCTTATAGCTAGAGCTTATAAGAAGTAAAAAGTAACTATTAAGGAACCCTCTAGGACTTCCCTTAACTAAGGACAGAAATAAAAGATAGAAATGCTACCTACTAATCAGCTAATTCCTACAAAGATAAACCCTATGGACATTCCTATAAGCAACAAGATAGTAAAATAGCTACAACTACTTAACCTACCTTAAATTCCAGTCAAATCCGCTATTATATAGCAAATGATAGATAGTACTATCAAGATGTCAATCCAAGAATTAGTCTCCTTCCCAGGCATCCAGGACCTAATACACCGCAAAATCTCTAATATACTTAATAAAATCAGAATACATTATCTTCCTAGCAAGCCAATTTCAAAAGAAGAAGCCCAGCAACAAGGAGAGAGGAACTAGAATCTAACTACCTAATACCTAGAAGCTGTTCTTAATCTAGTAATCAATAGTTCCCAATATATACTAGCTAATCCTAATAAAGTACCTAACCTAAAAGTTAACTAGGATAGAGACTAGGTATAGGATATCCTTAGAAATAGCCTCCCTTATATACAAATAATATCTACTACTATAGAAGATAATAATTAGTAGAATTCTATACTAAGGGATCCAAGGGCCTTCATATTAAATTTTTTCACCCTAGAGAACATTAGCCCGATCTAGCAATCCCTATATATTCGAGTTAAGATTAGGGCTAGGACAAATAAGGATATTATTAAAGTTATAGATACTAGAGCTAAGCTTAATATAATCTATAAGAGCTATATAATAGCTAATAAGATTATATATAAGTAGTTAAAAGTAGTATGCTAAGCCTTTAATAGAAGCCGGCCCCTTGAACTCTATAGTCAAGCTAATATAACTTTATAGTTAGGAGGACGCGAAATCAACCTTAAGGTTTTTATTACTAAAGACTTACAAGTAATAGTACCTCTACTACTTAGAATACCTTTTATCTACACTTCGAAGTTTACTTTTAACTATAATAATAAAAGTAAGCTTATAAGAAGTAAAATAGTTATAGGTAGAGCTTATTTTATAGTACTACTCCTAGACTTACTTACTCTTATTAGTAGGGAGGGAAACAAGATCAGGGGGTCCTAGCTAGAAGAGGCTCCCTCCCTAGCTACCTAGTACTCCTAATCTTCAATCTAAGTCCTCTCCCATTACTTACTAAACTAACTAATTCCCTTCTCTACAAACCCTTACCTCCTATTTCTATACTAGACAACATCATAGCCAACCTCCTTTTAGGAGAACAACTAATTACTAAGATTC
The DNA here is from genome assembly GCA_002221725.1 of Scedosporium boydii. NCBI lineage: Eukaryota > Fungi > Ascomycota > Sordariomycetes > Microascales > Microascaceae > Scedosporium > Scedosporium boydii. The sequence goes on from NJFT01000187.1 coordinate 77,938, forward strand.
TATTTAATCTAGCCTAGAACACCTATTACCTTCTTATAAAGGTAGGGGGAAGAATATTAAGTACTAAGATATAATTTAGGTTTAAGCTACTTTACAATACTAGGTTATAAGAAGGTAAAGCAGTAGCTATCTTAATAATCAACACCTTCTATAAGATAATAGGAAGGTTCTCTACGAGAATAGCCCTAAGGAAAGTTAGAAGAAAAAGGGAGAAGTAAGCTAAAGTAATCGTAGATATCTAGACCTTATATAAATAGAAAGCCCTAAAGGTTTAACTAGTAGATAATACCCCTCCTAATAGAAGTACCCCTGCTATTAACCTCTAATAGAAGACAAAAGTATAGAATAAAGTAAAAGGACAACTACAAAAAATAAAATATAAAGGATTTATTATACCTCGCTTTACTAAGATCCCTAGGGGAACTTAGCTTATAAAAGAACATCTAAAGGATATTATTAAGGGTATTGCGGACCAAATGACCCCTGAGGAGCTTACCTTGTTTACTAAAATCTTCTATAATCGGGAAGTAGCTTTAGCCTAGGACTTTACGGAAATCGGCCTAATTAAGCTAGAAGTCGTGCCCGCTTAAGAAATATAAATAGAACCTCATAGAGTATAGCAATTACCATTGATTAGGATTCCGCCGGGAATAATTAAGGCCCTCGTTGATATTCTAAAGGACAGGATCGCTAGAGGCATCTTAGAGCCTAGATATAGGGTATATAGGAACCGAATCTTCCTTATAGGAAAGAAAGATAGCGGATTCTAACTGATTACTAACTATTAACCTTTAAACCGGCATACAATTTACAACGCCTTTATCCCTCCAAATATTAAAAGATTCTTAGAATCTATAGTATAATATATAGTTCTATCCTTAATCGACTTACTTTCTAGATATAACTAGATTAAGCTTATACTTAAGAGTAGAGACTTTACTACCTTTAAATTACCTATTAGTCTACTATAGATATATAAGCTACCTCAAGGAGCTACGAACTCTATTAGGCAATTTATAAGAGCTATCACTACTATTCTATATAACTTGCTCCCCTATATTACTAAAGTCTACATTAATGATATAGTTGCTAAGGGCCCTATAATAAAATATAATAATAAGATCTATCTTGAACTACTTAGAGTACGAAGGTATATATATAAGTACTTCTATAATATTAACGTAGTACTATTAAACCTTAAACTTACTAGAGTATATACCTTAGGAGGGAAGAGTCTATAGGTAGCTTTGTCTTATATTATAGTTAGATATATATATAAGAATAGAATGCGATCTCCTAGCGACTTTAAAGTCTAGAAGATTCTAGAATAGCTACTATATTAGGTTATTAAAGATATATATAAGTTCTTTAGTATAATAGGATTCTTTAGGGTATAGATTATATAATATGCTATAGTCGCTAAACTCCTAACTAGGCTATTAAAGAAAAATGCTCAATTTATCTAAGGGCCTAAATAGTAAAAATTAATAAACTCCCTAAAGAGAGCCCTTACTAATTAACTAGTTTTAAGAGTTCTAATTTACTCTAAAGATACTAGAATAATTTATCTTACTATCAATAGAAGCCTGACCACCATAATCCTCTGGTTTGGGGGGAAAGTATGGTTTGGGGGGAAAAAAGGGACTTCTTTTTTCTATGGAAACAAGGGAGGAAATAGATGTACCCCCAGTGCCGGCACGGTGGCGCGAACGGTATACTTCCCCCCAAACCATATTTCCCCCCAAACCATA
>NJFT01000188.1:0-79592 GCA_002221725.1 Scedosporium boydii
CCTCTTAGAGCCTCTGGTGGTTGACGTGTTTCTTTGCCTCCGCCTGGAGCCACCGCACAACCAGCGGCAACTCGGCGCCCTCGGGCCCGAGACGGAGGCGGAGGCGGGAGGATTGCTTTGTGAATCGGGGCACTCGGTGGACGGAGACAGACCGTTCTTCTGGACTAATCTAATAGGGTTCTACGCGATTCTCGAGAAGAAGCCCCGAAGTAGGGGAGGGCTAAGGTGTAAGTATCAAGGGGGCGAAACTCCTCAAACTGTGATTGGGACACTCGGATCTCAATATCCATACTAATTTGATATGAGTTTATCCTCTTGACCTGGTTACTGAGATCTAGTTGTATGGATCGATGATGCCTGTTGATCTACGAAGCACTTCCGTTTCAGTCATATAGTCTTCGGCGGTAGGTACATTTATACCCTAAAGACCCCAAGCACGGCCTCGAAGAAGCCCAAGTCCTATCAATTTGATATCTCAACTTTGAATGCCCCTTTCAAATTATCATACACTACTTCGTAGATTGATGCTCTTCATTCCAAATTGACGAAGAACGTCCTGCGTGAAAGTATTACAAATTGTCCAATGTACACATCCTCCACATCCCAGGGCCGGCCATCCAGACGCCATCATCAACCCAAGAGCTCGCCCATCAGCCCCTGTTCAATACGCTCTACACTGCGGAAGTACTGCCACACTTGAACTAATAAGACACTGAAACCCCAAAGTACTTCGTACACTCCACTCCGTTTGAAGCCTGCATCAAAAGTCTGCAACGCATTGTGGAGGCCAGGCCCATGCCAACTGCAACCCAAGCTCGGAAAGCATAGACTCAAATTAACCTAGCTCCAGTGCCTTTCACATGGCAAGACCAAGACCATCATGAAGCACAGGAGTTTACTTCGTCCACGCTCCAGATCAGCGTCAAATCAATCGTATCACCTGGACTCGATTCCAGGATTCAAGATCTAGGGGACAACACACCTGAGAAATTAGCCATTCCATCAGAATAAGTTACAACACTAAAATACTCTATATTCCGTCATTCTCCGATGATTTCAAATTCAAGCCGGCGGGTTTGTCCTTGAATAATATGCTTGCTTGTGGCACCTTCGGAGCTCCCATCGCAGCCTCGGCACGATTCGCCGACCCCAGCTTTTCCAACTTTTTGAGCTTTTCGCGTCAGGCTCGATGTGACCATCCGCGAATTACTAGACTAAAAACGTCTTAACCCAAGCACGGAGCTCACACTTGTCCCGATTGTCCGACCTTGAGACACCATAAACTAGAACATATCACATAATCTCTTCAACCAACTGGACGGATCGACATCTCCCTTTTTGATATCATACATCATTATAAGAGTCGCCCCCTCATTGACCTGTCCCTACAAATACTGCAGTAGCAACGCCGGCCCTTGCAACTGCTCACTCGGCTTTGATTTGATTGATGTCTCGAGTCAGCCCTCCTTCAAACGTCCATTTATCCCAGGCCTGAGCCCCCTCTCAGCTACGCAAACGCTACCCTCACATCAAGAAGCCTCATATCATATATTCGCTTCGTAACTTCTGCATCCTCCTCCTCATCCTCTTCATTCAGCCTTCATTAATCCCCAAACCCTCACCATGGCCTCTACCAAAGTTGATATTGCTGAATTCACCCACACCCCGGTGGAATCCATCCCGGGTATCGTCGATGGTCTCCGCACCACTTTCAAGTCGCACAAGACCAAGGATGTCCAGTACCGACTGAGGCAGCTTCGCAAATTGTACTGGGGCGTTGTCGACCTCCAGCCCCAGTTCATCGAAGCCCTCAACCGTGACTTGGGCCAGTCCACCTTTGAAGCCTACCTCGGCGAGATCGACTTCGTCCTCGAGGATCTCAGGTACACCATCAAGAACCTCGAGAAATGGGTCAAGGAGGAGCGTGTCTCCGACATGAACCCCGCCTACTTCATGATGAAGCATCGCATCAGAAAGGAGCCCTTGGGAGTCGGCCTCGTCATCGGAGCCTACAACTTCCCTGTCCAGCTTTGCCTTTGCCCTTGTATCGGCGCCATCGCTGCCGGCTGCACCTTGGTCCTGAAGCCGTCCGAGAGCTCCCCCGCAACGGCTTCTGTCCACAAGACCTTGTTTGAGAACTACCTCGACTCCGACGCCTACACCGTTGTCAACGGAGCTGTCGAGGAGACCACCGCTCTTCTTGACCAGCAGTGGGACAAGATCTTCTACACTGGCAGCAACCGCATTGCCAGGATCATCGCTGCGAGGGCTGCCGAGCATCTCACTCCGGTCACCCTCGAGCTCGGCGGCAGGAACCCGGCCTTTGTCACCAAGAATTCCAACATTGCCCTCGCTGCGCGCCGCATCTTGTACGGAAAGGTCTTCAACACCGGTCAGATCTGCCTATCGACGAATTACGTCCTGATCGACAAGACCGTTCTCCCAGCCTTCATCGATGCACTCAAGGCTTCCTACAAGAACTTCTTCCCCGATGGTGCCAAGGCTAGCCCGGATTATGGCAGAATCGTCAACCAGAGGCAGTTCCTCCGCATCAAGAAGATGATCGATGAGAGCACGGGCAAGATCATTCTCGGTGGCGAGACGGATCAATCCCAGCTCTACATCGAACCCACCGTCGTGTTGGTGGATTCCAAGGAGGACTCGATGATGATTGACGAGACGTTCGGCCCCGCTTTCTCCCTACTGCCTGTCGACAATCTTGACGAGGCCATTGCCATTGCAAACGAGGTTTACTCTACTCCTCTTTCCGTTGCCACCTTTGGAAATGATGCGGAGAACAAGAAAAGTTCGTGTCCCCCCCCCAATCTTGGGGCATTCTTCACAACGTAAATGCATACTAAGAAGACCTGCGTAATAGTTCTCGACCAAGTGACATCCGGCGGCGCCTCCATCAACGACGCCTACGTCCACGCCTCCTTCACCCCAGCCCCTTTCGGCGGTGTCGGCCAATCCGGCTGCGGCAGCTACCGCGGCGTGGCCTCCTTCAACACCTTTAGCCACGCCCGCACCGTCGCCGAGACCCCCGGCTGGATGGACGGCCTCCTCCGGGTGCGGTACATGCCCTACTCCCTGAAGAGGCTCAACCAGCTGCCTCGCCCTTCCAGGAAGAACTTGGACTTTGACCGCAACGGAAACCCTATCCGCGGGTTGAAGTACTGGCTGGGGTTCGTCGCTAGGCTGGGTGCGGTTGGTTCCAAAGGTGCGTTGCTGAGGTGGGTTGTGGTCTTGGTTTCGGCTGTAGCGTTGACTCGTAAGGGCGCACTTGTAGGGCAGTAAGGCTTCTTTTTCTCTTCTTCTTTTTTCTTCGGCCCATGAAGTGAAGGACATAAGGTATCGGGTCAGGGGAGGGTGAGTGTATTGTATTTTTATGGTTCAACATGTACGTTTAAGACTAGGCTCGGGATGCCCCAAACCACCCACCATTGCCCTCGGACTAATGAGGGGGTCTATATGGGGGATGGTATCTCGAGGCTGGCTGGCTTGTGCAGTCTACGCAGACGCAACTCCTATTTTCCTTTGTCCAAAGTTCGGTTGTCAGTAGCAGACATGATGAGCTTGTGTCGAACAATAGTAGTAACGAGGCTTAATACTTAATACCTGCCTGTTCAATGTGAAGTGATTTTGTGTTATTTCCGTTTCCCATCATCTCCCTACTTCTTTCGTAACTCGGCGGCTAGCCTCTCCCCTCGTTCACCACCAAGGTAAATGCTATCCTCCATATCCTCGTTGCCCAACTCGACCGCCAACTCGTAACCCCTGCAGACCATATCCTCATCAACCCTCAACCCGTTCTCCACCAGAGCGACAATGACGCAGCGTATCCTCGCAATCTCACGCATCATCCCGACCTCGATATGATCATTCTGACTCGAATACATATTCAAGCCCACCATCTCATCCAACCGATGCAACCCCGCGGCGCCCAAATCAGCAGCGCTCTCGTTCTCGGTATGCTTGCAGATCCAAATATACCCATTCACGCCCAGCACAACATCAATCTTTCCCGCCTTCGTCTCCATCGTCCAAATCTGCCTCTTGGCCCTCACGACGCCACCACCACCGCCCACACCCGTCAAGCTCAAAAAGATACCATTCCTCAACTTTCCGTACCGCAGCGACCGCGTATGAAGCGCCGCCGCCCCGTCACCATGCAGCGTCTGCACCTCGGCGACGACGAGATCGCCCTCGGCGAAAAACGACCGGATCTGCAGCTCGTCCGTCTCCGTGCGCTTCCGCTGGATGCCACCGGGCAGGTTGATGGCGCTGAGCTGTAGGATGGCGAGCTGGGACGAGGCCACGTCGACACGCCACCGCCGCGCTTGGACTTCCGTGATACGGCCTACTACGAGGTCGCCGATTTCGGGGGTGTAGCGGGCGCGGAGGGGCCGTACGGAGATGAGCTTGTTGGTTTTGGTGACGGTGCCGGCGACGGAGGACGTGATGTTTGTGGTGCCGGCGGGGATGTATGTGCCGTGTCCTCTGGGGGAGGAGGAAAAGGGAAAGTGTGAATATGTGAGTTAAGGAGAGAAGGGGGGGGAGTAAAAGGAGAGAGACATACCTCATCCATTGCGCATCGTCGGTGATGACTTCACCTGGGGTGACGAGGTCGAGCTCGGCGTGGCGGAGGGACTTGGCGGTCATGGATACGTCGCCGTCGAGGTCGATTCCGCCGCTGGAGTCGGAATCGGAGTCGGAGTCGTTGATGGACTCGTCATGGTGGGAGACTGGCTTTGGCTGGATGATTGTGATGGCCATGATGGCGGCGCCTTGGTGTGGTGGGGTTGAATGTGTGAGATTGAAGGGCCTACGAGGAGGCAAATGGAAAGGGAGCCGGGTTTTGTTTGCAATAATATTGGTATCCTGGGGGTTTGGTACAATGCGGCTCACAAGTGAATATGTTCGGTGTCGAATTTGAGGTTTGTTGAAAGTTTTACGTTTGAGTCTTGAGTGAGTTGAGGTTAAGTGAGCCAAGCTACGCGAAACGCGGATTTTCACTCTTCAAAATTTCTTTGTCCTACGCCTCGAGCTTCAAGAGGGGCAAAAACCAATCGATATAAAATCATATCAAACACGACTCTCAAAATATTTTATATATACAAATATAGTACATATTATTGAGTGGGTATTTAAATTCTAATTATTACAGGGATTTTTGTACATTTGCAGAAATCCACCCCCTTTTCCCCTCTGAGCTTGTATGTGGTTGATACATAAAATCGTTCCCGCAAGAGAGCATTTTGCCCCTTGAGTGGCGCATCTTGCGTGCGCGGTAGCTGTAAATGTCGCCTACCCTTCCGACATATCCCTCGATGGTCGCTATAATAAGGCGTGATCGTGTGTGTATTGCAATGTTAACCCATTGACCTGCCCTCGCACCGGGGAAGGAGCGCATCGGTTTAGTTGGGAAGCCGGACCGTTCGGTCTCTGGCAATCCAAGCTTCGCATACCCTTCTGTCCCTTTCCCGTTGGTGGTAAACTTCATTACTTCACGAGTCTCCATACTCCCATCCAGGCCAGGCCGAGTGACAGCATCGTTATCCCGAACTTCCTGCTTCGCATGCCGAACATTGACTTGCTATTGAGAACCGCTTGCCGCCGTGCCTCGAGTTGCGCGTGGCCGGAGAGGTAATTGTACGCCGCTAGACCGAGAAATGCGCCGCTGCCTGTTCAAAATTCGAGGAAGAAAAAAAAGTTAGCCTTTCCGCTGTCGTTTTGCCAAAAGCGTAGTGCGCCTCGAGGGCGGCGTACCGACGAGCCGGCAGGGGAGGCAATCGTCTCCAGCATCCTCCTTGAGGAGCTTGTTCAGATCCTCTGGCTTTTCGAGGCTTTGCAGGGTCGGGACTGCATCTTTCGCCATTGTCACTGTTCACGACGCTTGGGGGCGCTCAATATTCTGGATGTTTCTTGGAAGTTTTCGGGAACAGCCCAGTGTGATAACATTGATCCAGCCAGAGAAGAGCTGTCATGGCCTAGAAATTCTTTAGGCATGTGCTCCAGTACCTTTGTAATCCTCCAGCTGTTGTCAGGGGGGTGGCTCGATGTCTGCTACGGGCCAGCGAATCAGGCTCAGAAGCCAGATTCAACGCTGATCAAATCAATCTAACATTGCCCCACCAAAATCCAATGACGACGTGATTGACCCAAGCTCTCTCCTTCCAGTGCTTCCACCAGATTCCCAGGTACGAGACGAGGCAAGATGAACGGCGTGATCGAGGCCCTGCACATCTTTGACGAGCACAAGTGAGTCGAAGACCACCTAGACAACAGTCAGTCTGGGTCTTTACGCAAAATACTAACACCACAGCCCAGCCATGCGATTGTCTGCCACACCTACGCCGGGCGCCCTCTCCCTGCAACGCAGCTCCTGCCCCTCTACCTTGACCACCCCGCCCCCCAGCCAAATGTCATTTTTCTCCCCAACACGAACCCTCCGACACTAGTCTACAGCTTCACCCATGCGAATCTCCTATTCCTGGCGACCTCGTCCTCCGAAATCGAACCCCTCCTAGTCCTCGAATTCCTACACCGTGTGGTTGACGCTTTCGAAGAGTTCCTCGGTGCTCCTCTACTATCGAGCAAGATCGAGCAGAATTATGATGTCGTGGCTCAGCTGCTTACCGAGATGTGCGATGCGGGCGCCGTCAATACGACCGAACCTAATGCGCTGAGAGATCTGGTAGAGGTGGAGGGTTGGGTGGATAAGCTCTTGGGGAGCATCAACCTCCCGGGGTAGGTTTCGTCGCTGGCGTATTGGAAGCCGTCCCTGGTACCGAGACATGCAATCCGGGGACACTAACTTGGTATGCTTTTGGATAGAAAGCCTGGCTTTGCGGCGAACTCAGCTACGACATCTTTAGCAACACTAAACGCGCCAGCTCTGCCGTGGAGGAGATCGAACGTGCGGCATACTTCGAACGAGCTGTACGCCGATGTTGTGGAAACCTTGACTGTCACATTAGCTCCCTCCGGGAGACCCCTCGCGGCGTTTGCGAACGGTACAATAGCCTTCACATCCAAGGTATCTGGTGTTCCGGATATTACGCTAAGTCTGACGTGTCCATCCGGGAAACACCACCTTGGGAGCATTCTAGAGCTTCCTGTCTTCCACCCCTGCGTACGACTGGCGAAGTGGAAAGAGAGGCCGGGAGAACTTAGTTTCATCCCTCCTGATGGCCGGTTCATTCTTGCAGGATACGAAGTGAACCTTTTACCTTTCACTGATGATACCTTGCCCACAGGCAACCTAAAGCTGCCTGTCAATCTCGAGGTCAAAACTGGATTTGGACCGACTGGCTCGGATTTCGAAGTCAAAGTTCAGACCAATCGGTTGATTGGCGCCAGCTCGTCGTCGTCCGGGCCAATCGGCCGTGGAGGGGGAGGAGGCGTAGGCGGAGGCCGCGGTTTTGGTGGACCTCATTCTGGCACCCCGGGCGCTCCACTATTAGAGGACCTGGTGGTAAGGATACCGCTACCCCCGGATGTACGAAACCTTCCGGAGCTACGACCAAGCAGGGGAGACGCCGCGTTTAACCCGTCAGACGGCGTGCTCGAATGGATCATCCCTACGAAGGAAATATCTAACGGTACCTCGCATTTCGTGTTACGGTGTACGGTGGTCGGGCCAGTTGCGGAAGATGACGAAGATGATGGGATTGCCGGCACGAGCTTAACGGACTACGGGTATGAGGAGCCTTACCAAGGGTCGCAACAAATTACTCCCAAGAAAGGAAAGAAAGGGAAGAGCCGCCGGGTAAAGGAAGAAGATGGGGCCAACGGCGGCGGAGAAGAAGCGAGGGAGAGTGATGAAGAGGCCAGGAAGGTCGGCCAGAACAAGCTTCTGATGCCGAGCTCCGTATCTGTCAGTTTCTCTGTCAAGGGATGGGTGCCGAGCGGGTTAAAGGTGGAGAGCATCTTGCTCGATGCCAGGCGAAGTAGAGGGCTTGGCGAAACCGTGAAGCCGTACAAAGGCGTCAAGTATCTAACCATTAGCAAAGGCGGAGTTGAAATTAGGTGCTAAGGGAATGCTGGCACATCCGCGTGGCGCTCGTCGATATATGCAGGGAGCCCTTTCGGGATGGCACTAGACTTCATGTCCGCCTCAGAAGAAGCATCGGGGTTCTTTTATCCCTCAGATTTTAACGTCACCGCCTGACGCTGACGCGGACGCGAATGCAGAGTGAGAACAGCAGCGTATTGCTTTGCAGAGCAGATCGGATCCCGGTCTCCCGGTAACCAGGATCGGCGTAGTCAACTGCCGTGATTGTGGACCCTGTAATTTCGTCGGAACGTTCTGACGGCATGTCGGAATCCGTCCCTTGGGGATGGGCTTTTCGGAAGGAGACCTGGAAATGTTCCGAAGTTGTTGCAAGTCCGCTGGAATGTAAAACGCCTGAATATTGAACCATTTTCTATTTTTTTTGTTCCACCTCGCGAATGCTGTGCTTTGGTTGACTCTGCAAGGAGCTTGAAGAATGCTAGTTTATTTTCTCCCTGCGTCTTTTCGTTCTCAGTATTATCAATTGATGTATCAACTCAAATGTAAATCGGGAGTGTTCACATGAGATCAATTTTCACCAAGCATGGGAATGCCAAGGGAACGTGGATATCTTCTTATTGCGCCGAATGGGAGAAGTTCCTAGGCAATTCCGCTACAGTTTACCGTTTACCGTGGAGTTTTGGGCCTTAAAAATCCCCCACTCTCTCCCCGCCTGTGGAGGTGGATTAAATCCCACCATGACCCTGCGCTGAATTGACGATAAGACATTCCTCCCCCAAAGTCCGGCCGAACCTTCTCAAATCCGAGCGATCCTCCCCCCCAGAGTCGCCTGACTCAACCGAACCCGTCAGCATTGAATCCAGATAACCCAACTTAAACCTCAACCCTTCCGACCGAAACCACACCTAGAACCCCTTCGAGCTTCCGCCAAAAATAAAAAACATAAATGCGCTAACAAAATATTGGGGAAACAATCCCGAGCGCTTTTCTGGCTGCTTTCTCCGCCAATGGTTCGACCGAACCTGGCTGTTGTCGGGTTGGTGCGGCGGCGCATCGAGCCGCTGGGCGGCCGGAGCGAGGGCGGGATTTCCTCAATCACAGAATCCTTGCCTAGGGTCTCGAGGCGGACGAGAGCACGCGGCTTCGCGACAACGTCGAGGTTACGGGATCGGGATGAACAATCTGCAGCAGCTGCTACGCAGAAGCCGAGGCCCCGGACTGCGATTTTCTTTCCAGGTGGGTGGTGTTACTCGAATTCCGCCCCTCACTTAACCACCGATTCCGCAACAAAACATGGGCTCTAGGACTGACTTGAGCTGTGTCCCGTGTGATTTTTTAGGCCAAGGTGTACAGAAAGTAGGCATGCTCACGCCATGGCTCGAAGCATTCCCCGCGACCGCGAAGCCGATCGTCGAGCAGATCGACCACTGTATGGGCTATAAGCTCTCGGATATAATACAGCATGGAACGAGTAAAGTCCTAACGGCCACTTCGAACGCCCAGCCCGCGATCATGGCCACGTCGATCCTGATTCTCAAAATCCTCGAAAAAGAGTTCGGCTTCGACCTGGCGACGAGGGTCAATGTCACGTTGGGCCACTCCCTCGGCGAGTTCGCCGCCCTCGTGGCCGGCGGATACATGGAGTTCGAAGATAGCCTATACGTGTGCACGAAGCGGGCGATAGCTATGGAGCAGGCGACGCAAAACGCTAGGGAGCAGTACGGCGGCGAATACGGCATGGTGGCCATCGTGACAGAGCCGGAATACCTGCCGGGCCTCATCGACGCCGTTGACGGCTTCGTCGAACGCAGCGGCGCGACGGGCTTTGCCCCCATCGAGCAGGTGCACATCGCCAATATCAATTCCAAGAATCAGATTGTCCTTAGCGGCAACATTGAGAGGATAAAGATGCTAGTGGCGCACGTGCGGCAGTTCCTCGGTCACGATCCCCGGGCCGTCCGGCTGAACAGCGACTCGCCGTTCCATAGTCCCATCATGCAGCCCGCCGTATCGGTCATGCGGAAACTTCTCGAGAAGAAGAGCCGGGTGGAAGGACGCGCCGATAAGGACATCGTGACGTTTCCGGGCGTCATTCCGTGCATCAGCAACGTTACCGCTCGACCGTTCAGGAGTAAGAAGGAGCTAAAGGATCTACTAGCGAGACAAGCTGTGGAGACGGTGATGTGGTGGAACACTATCAAGTACCTGGACCAAGAAGAGCGTGTACGGCGCTGGATCGGCATTGGTCCCGGGAAGGTCGGGAGAAATCTCGTGGGCAAGGAGGTTGGTCTTCGAGGCCACGATGTCGTTAAAGGCGCAGGCGTCTGGGCCATCACGACGCCGGAGGATATAGAAGAGGTCCTGAAGGGCCTTGAGGAGACGGAGAACGTGCTCGAGGACCTGGAGGACGAAGGAGAACTATAGAAGAAGCAAGTCTCACCGTCTTTCGGGAGCGTTCGGCGCTCTCCTCTCCTTGTCCGGCTTCCCCCAGGACACATTTCATGGCTTCACGTGTTTTATTATTTTTTTGCGCAGCGGATAATTTCTATTGTGTCTAACGACTACAGAAATGCAGGGCCGGCTTTACTCCAGTGGCAACACACATGAGGCGGCGCCGGGATGGACACTTTCGGAGGTTGGAGTTTTGGGCGGGCTCCAATGTTTTCTCATGATGAGACTTTTATATATTTATTTTTAACTTGTAAGATTATGAGACTAATACCTCTGAATGGAAAACAAAATAAAATGGAAATACATTTGAAGCCTTTTTACATCTCTAAATATCATCAATCAAGCTCGATAATCAAGGCTTGGTTTTGTGCAGATCGGAGCCCGAAAAGACTGTGCGAGATACCTAACCACACTGGCCCCTCCTCCCATCAGACACTGTGACCTTTTCGAATCGTAGCTCCTGAACTGGCGTTCCCCTCCAAGAACATCACTCCCTCTTCAGCAACATATCCACAGGCTCTCCTTCCCTCCGGCGGCTTTACACTGAACACATCCTATCGGTAGGCGAAATATATACCTTCTGCGCCGAAGAATATCCTACGACTACCATTTCTCGACACCCAATCCCACAAGCAGGCCCTACGAACTACCCTCGCCCACCATGGACCCCTACTCCGCCGAGAGCGAGCTCATCAACATCCAGAACCACTTCTACCAAGGCCAATACTCTGCCGTAATCGACTACGACATCAGCAGCCTCTCCCCGGAGAACCACACCGCCGCCCAGGTCCTCGTGCTGCGCGCCAAGATCGCGCAGGGCGACGCCTCCGACGTCGTATCCGAGGTCGAGGGTGCCGCCGAGCCCGAGCTGGCAGCCGTCGGCGCGCTCGCTACATACGAGCTAGGGGAGACGGAGGAGGCCGTCAAGGTCGTGGAGAAGCTTGCGGAGAAGGCGGGGGACAATGCGACGGTGCAGGTTTTGGGGGGGATTGTGTTGCAGAGGGAGGGGAGGAGTGAGGACGCTTTGAACTTGCTTGGGAAGCATGAGGGCAGCCGTACGTTTTGTTCTCTTCTTTTATGGAATACTTATTTCCTTGGATTTTCGGGCTAACTTAGCTTCATGGGGATTTCTAGTCGAGGCCGTTGCGTTGATTGTCCAGATCCATCTCACGCAGAATAGGAACGATCTTGCGCTCAAGGAGGTTAATGCTGCGAGGAGATGGGCTCAGGATAGTCTTCTAGTCAACCTCGCAGAGTCGTGGGTTGGCATCAGGCTGGTATGCAGAACGCACATACATGGACACGATTCCACTCGGAAATATGGACGGTATGCTGACATCAACCATCCAGGGCGGCGAGAAGTACCAACAAGCATTCTACGTCTTCGAGGAGCTTGCGCAAGCGCCATCCACTTCTTCGGTCCGATCCCTCGTTTCCCAGGCCGTTGCGGAGTTGCATCTCGGGAGGCTCGAGGAGGCCGAGTCTGCGCTCGAACAGGCTATCAAGACCGAGCCTAAATATGCCGATGCGATTGCGAACTTCCTGGTTCTCTCCGTAGTGTCCGGAAAGGACCCCAAGGAAATCACCCAGTAGGTGGCCTTCTTGCAGTGCCGGGCCCGTTGTGAGACTAACAAGAGGATTCTTCACAGGAAACTGAAGCAAGTCGACCCCGAGCACGCGTTTTTAGTAGATCTAGAAGAGAAATCGAGCCTATTCGATAAGGCAGCGGCCAAGTATAGTGCAAAGGCGTCTTCTTAGACGGAAGAGGTCGAAGATGGAGGGAATTGGTTTATCATGTGAAGCCCGCAGGCGTCTAGAAGGTGGTGTCAGGGGACTATAGAAAGCTTAACGACTTGGGAATATCAATAACGTACAAAAGTACATTTTATCAATCTAACGACGATTTTTCTTAATATCGCCTTCGAAAGATGGCGGAGTAGCAACCCTTCGAACTCTAGGCGCATTGCAGTGGCAGCTGCTTCAGCGACTCGGCTGGGATATTGTCAATCTACCCTATAAAGCTTACACGCTCCTCCGAAAATGCGGGGGCAGGGGGGTGAGTGGAAGGTGCAGGGGTTGCTCGTTCATTCCTCGACTCGATAGATCAAACGAGGTTTCAGTATGGAATTACATCAACAAAGACACTAGGAAAAGCGTAAAAGGAACTGGAGAGAGAACACTCGCTGTTTATATCTTTGCCTTGGCTACCTCCGTCCTCAGTTTCACGGGTATCTTGGGATGGTCTCCAGCAAGCTTTAGACCCGTTGCCTTCTCAAGTTCCTCAACGGCCTCGAACGCCCTACCGAGATGAACCTTTACCGTCCCGAAGCCAAACTGCTTCGCACCCCTAAGATTTTCCCCGATGTCGTCAAAGAATAGCACATCATCCGGCTTGATGCTACCTTCCCAGCCCAACCTCTTAGCCCGCTCGGTACCCCGGTACTTTTCAGCGCACTCGTTCGCGGCCTGGAGTGCGAGCTCGTAGACCTTGCGATCGGGCTTCCTCAGGCCAACATGCGCCGAGGAAATGAAGAAATCAAAGACGCCTTCGACCGGGTTCGAGTTGTAGAATTCGTATGATTTGTGGGTGGATGGGAAGATCACGGTGTTACTGAGGGCTCCGACGATGAATTGGCCGCTCTGCTTGAGTGCTTGGAGGGCAGGATACATCCATGGGTCCGGGGTTCTGGAGATGGAAATCATCTCATGGAATAGCCAATCCGTATCGACCGTTGGCAGGGGAGGGATCTCTCGGGGCAGTCTGGGGTTCTTAGCCTGCTGGGCTTTGTAAAAGGCTTCCCATCGGTCCTGGTTATGGAGGTCCTCTTTAAATCCTTCAAAGAAGCCTTCATCCATCGGGATGCTTCCCGTCTCCAGCCGGTGCCAGAAGCCGTTGGGAGAAGTCTTGGAGATGGAATAATTCACCCAACCTGGGGGAATTCCCAGCTGTAGCTCATACTCCAGAATGGCCTGGAAAGGGGAGAGGACCTATTGGAGATTCAGCCATTATATTCAAATCTACCGCATTTGCCGCCTAACAACTTTTTATACGACAGGAAGACATGGAATTATAATGAGCCGCGGAAACTGGGCTGGTTCACTTACACAAACACCCCCAACGTCGAATAAGAGCACCTTGGGTTTCTTAATGGCCGCCATCTCTGCAGTCACTAGCTCCAGGACTTGCTCGACGTTGGCGTATTCGTGAGGGATCATTGAGTGGAGTTGCTTAATATATATTCGTACATATCCCAGGAAGGGTAATACATCCAGTTAAAATAGCCTTATTCTTACAATGTAGCTCCCCCCTCGAGAAAGACACCAAAGGACTGGAACATTCAGCTCGGTCGAATCTCACTTTAACTCCACAGATCTGCCTCGGCATCTCCAAGTCGGTGTAACTCCAAGTCTGTGAATGCGTCCGATTGTATTATTAAGCCGGACATCCTCGTCCACGGTCTCCACTCCAATCCCTTATCGATAAGGATAATCGATAAAGAAATCAATCACGTGAATGTCCCCGACCCAGTTCCTTGTCAAGCTTGCGACGAACCCCACCAAAATTGACTTAGGGCAACTGTGGGAAAATAGGTCTATCCCTCCACAGAAATTTCGGAGAGACTTCAATCTTTACTTCTCACACATCTCAACACCAACAAGTCCATAGTCAAGTTGAGCAGTCGCCTGCCAAATCAGTCACAATGGTAAGCCTATGATGATTGTCGATTCCAATCCTTGGATTGGAATGACAGTACGGCCTGGCAGAAATGCCATTTCATACCCCAAAAACCGAGGATTCGAGATCCTCGTAGAGTCCATGCAAGATGCTTCGGATCGGGGGTTGATCCAAGAAGTCTGAAGCGCAAATTGCTGACTCGTACATGTTCGATGGAAAATAGGCCTTCCACAAGCTTGTGAAGAACAGCGCTTACTACAGGTGAGTACAACTACAGAAATTCCAATCCCGCAGACACGCGAGCATCCTATGTCGAAATCTGCGCGCAAGTTGAAAGTAGCTGACATTGGATTCTTCCTCACAGCCGCTACCAGACCAAGTTCAAGCGCAGACGGCAAGGAAAGACCGACTACTACGCCCGTAAGCGACTTATCACCCAGGCCAAGAACAAGTATGGTGCTCCCAAGTACCGACTTGTTGTCCGCTTCACCAACCGCGACATCATCATGCAAGTTGTCGCCTCGGAGATCACTGGCGACAAGATCCTCGCCTCTGCCTACTCGCACGAGCTCCCTGCCTACGGCATCGAGCACGGTCTCACCAACTGGGCTGCCGCCTACTGCACTGGTCTCCTGATCGCTCGCCGTGTCCTCAAGAAGGTTGGCCTTGACGAGACCTTCACTGGTGTTGAGGAGGCCGATGGTGAGTTCACCCTCACCGAGGCCGCCGAGACCGACGATGGCGAGCGCCGCCCCTTCAAGTGCTTCCTCGATGTCGGTCTTCACCGCACTTCCACTGGTGCCCGTGTCTTCGGTGCCATGAAGGGTGCCTCCGACGGTGGTCTCTACATCCCCCACTCCGAGAAGCGATTCCCTGGTTACGATATCGAGACCAAGGAGCTCGACTCCGAGGTCCTCCGCAAGTACATCTTCGGCGGCCACGTCGCTGAGTACATGGAGACTCTCGCCGACGATGATGAGGAGCGCTACAAGAGCCAGTTCCAGAAGTACATCGATGACGATATCGATGCTGATGGTCTCGAGGACCTCTACACCGAGGCCCACGCCGCCATCCGTGAGGACCCCTTCAAGAAGGTCGAGGGCAAGGGTGCCAAGAAGAGCAAGGAGGAGTGGAAGGCCATCTCCCAGAAGTACAGGACCCGCAAGCTCACCTACGAGCAGCGCAAGGCCAACGTCCAGAAGAGGATCGCCGAGATTCGCGATGCCTAAATGTTTTTATGAAATTAGGTCGGCACTTCTGGTGGGGGTTAACAAAAGAATCAATGTTTTGCGGCATGGAATGGGTTTTGTCTCTCACGGTCAGGAGTTTAAGAGGTTTTTTTAGCATGGCTTTCACGACGACGAATTGAGCGCGTCTCCCAAGATCAAATCTGAACTTCCATGACCCATAATTGATGTCTCCACAAATCCTGCAGCTGATGAAATTTTTTCCCTCCAAATCAGTGCGACAATCTGTGGTGGCGGGTAGCTGCACACTAATTAACTGTAAATCACTGATCAGGAGGAAGTGACATTGAGAGCTGCTGTCCACTAATACAGCGAAGCTTCAAGGTTGCAGCCAGCAAATGGTGGGTCTAGCCCTTTTTTTAAGGTAGCGAGATAACCGATTCCACTACTGAACCTTACGAGGTGGATGGCAGAAATAGCATTAATGGCGAGATAACTAGCCGTCTGGGGATGGAGCATCCAAGATTTCCTTCGTACCTGAGGTCCCGAGGATGTCAAGCAAGTTCGGATCCCCCGACGGAAAGAAGAAAAAAAAAAAAAAAAACCAAGATTTTATGATGAGATCGGATCCTCTAGGTGGAGCCGAGAATCGCAAGACTCCATCGCCATCGGTAGCCAAGACAAGTTGGAGTTCTTGAGATGACCAATTGGTTCGATTCAGATGACATCATGTGGAGATGGCGAATGGACGATTGTTTTCCAGCTCCGTGCGTTTTGGGGGGAATGAGGAAAATGCAAGGGTTCGGACTGGGAAGACTGGAGCAGTGGAGATAGGGCTTTTCATCGGCACCGGCGCGGCAATTCTGCCTCTCGTAAGATGGGGTGACAAATTACAGTGGTCGAGTTCTTCGATTTATCTGGAGACTCTGGAGACTTCCGGACTTAGCCAGCACTGGGGCACGAGGCAATTGAATTGACCATGGAGGCAGGGGGCCCAGGGTGTGTCAACTCCACTAAACGAAGTGCGCTGCCACGTTGTTCAGTGGTAAGAACGTGAGCTAGCGTCTTTCGCCACCCCCCAAAATTACGATCGATTCCCCAAATTGCTCCCGAAATACAGGGCGCCCGCCCACCACCAACCTCGACTCCAACCACTTCTGCTCTCGCATCTCCCACCTAAACTGCAAAGTAACATCGAGCAGCATTGAATTCATTCCAATTCCGTTTCCGCTGATGCTGATCTCCGAGCTACGAGCACCACTCGACCGGGCGTGCTCGTAATTCCATTTGCTGATCATATCTAGCTGACATCAGCGTCTTTCCACGACCAGCCCAAGCTTGCGCTTCCACTTTCAGCGGAATACACCCCCTCCTCCGCCCTGGACCACGCCCCCATTTCCGGGAATAAATCATTGCAAATCTAAGAGCTTGTGATAAGTTCAGCCTTCATGCTCCTGGTCCTGGACCTGCTCCTGCCTAAGGCCTTTCCTAACTTGAGCTGAGGTGAACCCCGTGCTTCTTATCGTGTGCAAGATCCGGAATCCCTGTTAAACCCGTGATGGCCTTTTCGGCCCTTCATTAACCACCTCCCTTACTTTCTTCCTCTTTGCACAACACAGACGACTCTCCCAAGATTACAAAAACATCTGGTTTTGGGTCCAGCATTGCTGTGCTAGTCAAGATGGAAGGCGTCCATGCCCACGAGGTAGACGTCAGTTGGATGGCCCATGGGCCTGCCAAAGGTATGAATTCCTCTGATCGCTTTCCTCAAGTTCCTGATTGCTTGCATGTGGGTTCGTGGGTTCGTGGGTTCGGAAGGGATGTTTGTTCATTGCAAAGCCTACCACCTCGGCTTCAGTGCTCCTCCATCTCGACGTTCTCTACCCCTTGCTCTCCTTCCAGTCCATCACTATCGTCTAGACGCTTGCATCCAGATATATTCGCATCCATCTCTTGGAGATCATCATTAACATGGCTACCTGCAACAGACAGGGCGGCAAAGTCATCAACCTCTACCTCTATCAAGACAAAAACTACGCCTAGGGTGTCAGCCCAACCCCGCCAGCCCATCGGTACACCTCTTCCTCCAACCACGACGACGGCGACATCAACAACTACCGCGGTTTCTGCCCAGCGAAAGTCTCCCAGCCCGCCACCAGAGTCTCCAACCAGCAACGGCACTGTTCCAAATGCTAGCGCGACGGCCGCTAAGCCCATTCCCACCTCACATTCTAGATTAAGTCGGAGTAATTCCATGGATCGACAGTCTACGCCGCCACTGGGAACCTCGCCTCAGCGCCGACCCTCATGGTTCTCGAATATCTCCTCCAAGTTCTCGGCTTCCTCTCCAGCGGTGCCCCAGATTGCATCGGTGCCGGAGAACCATCCCCTTGCTCAACCCAAGCCGGTTGCCGCGAAGGCTGCTGCCGTCCCGCAAGCAAGCCGAAATGGCAATGACGCGCCGTACACACCAGCGCCCCCACGGGTCAATCCCGGCAGCAATCTTTTGGGTATTTTTCGTCGCCTTTCATCAGGTGCAGCTGGCTTAGGGCATGGTATGAGGGGCAACCATGGTCTCGTGGAGCGGAGAGTTCTGAATGTCGATGATGGACGCGAGCGCTGCAAGATAGACGAGTTGAACCAAGCGAAGCTTAGAAGAGTTGCATTCTGTGTTGACGTGGAGATTGCGCCGCAACCCAAATACGCCGATGATCCTTCTCGGAAGAAGAGGTTGGACAAGAAGACTGATCCAACTGAAAAGAATGGTACAACGGCGGCGTCATCGAAGAATTCCGCAGCCAGTGAACCTAACGGCTCTCCACCACGCCCAGAGCCGGCGGAAGGTAAGGCTGCGCCAAATTCTGCAGCGGATAACGGCGCGGCCAAAAAGAAGAAAGAGAAGAAAAAGAAGAGCGAAGAAGAACGCAAAGCTAGGAAAGAGAAGAAGAGGAAAGTCGCCGAGGCCAACGGCACGATACCTATGGAAATTCACCGGTCAAGTAGCGATTCCTCCCTCGAAATCACAACAGCCGCCCCCGCCCCCGCCACCGGTCCGGTGACGCCAAAAGTGTCGAGCCTCCCGACCACGAATCCCGTGAGGATATACCGACGATGTTGCCAACTCCGCGAGACTCCCATTCTCAAGAAGATAACCGAACAGCTATCGGATGCATCTAATTGCTCGACAGAGACCGGCTTTGTCGAGAAGCTAGATCTCTCGGGTTATTGGATGCAACTTCCAGATCTCATCACCCTGGGTGATTACCTCGCTGTTGTGCCTGTTAAGGAGATTTTCCTTGAGGGCTGCGGCCTGACTGATGAAGGACTTCGAGTAGTTTTGGCAGGTCTACTTGCTGCTAAGAAGCCAGACTCGAAGAGGCGGAGATACGCCAACTATACGGACCATTCAGTCCAAGGCGGGGTGATAGAGCGTCTGGTCTTGAAGAATAACAAGATCGGGCCGGAAGGATGGAAGCATGTTTGCCTATTTATCTATCTCTGCCACTCTCTCAAGTTCCTCGACTTATCCGGCATCCCATTCCCGCACCCTCCTCAAGAGCCGGTCCAGAACGGGAACGGGAACGGCATGGCGGCGTCACCAACCCACACTCCCGTATCCTCATCGGCCAATATCGCTTATCTCCTGTCACGATCGCTCGGCGAGCGCTTAGCTGGTTCGGACCTTGAACTTCTTAATCTGGGAGAAACCGGGCCGGCGCCGGAGCAGCTCGGTGTCATCGTTGACGGCGCGATAAAATGCGGCCTTCGCAGACTGGGCTTAGCACGGAACAACATTGATGAGGAGGGCGTCGCGCATGTCGCCCGATATCTACAGGGCGGGACGTGCGAAGGTCTCGATCTATGCGGCAATGATCTTAATGACTACATCGAGACTCTTGCAACTGCAATCGGAGAAAGCCACAAGTTGTGGGCTTTGAGCTTGGCGGACTGCAGCCTTGGGCCGACATCTATATGTAAAATCTTCCCTCCACTCCTTAAGCTGAGTGACTTCCGCTTCATTGATTTGTCGCACAATCCGGACCTATTTAAGAACGAGGCGAGGGCCATGCAGGCTTTGCGACGGTACGTTATACACCTTGTAAACGCCCATGTAGCTATTTGGACCATTTACTAATCTCACTTACTATAGGTACTTGCCCAAGATGCCGTACCTAAAGCGCATACACCTTGCAGATGTTTCTATGACGTCCGACCAGGCCATTGCCCTTGCAGAGGTCTTACCAGAAGTACCGCAACTGGCCCATATTAGTCTCCAAGATAACCCCGATCTAACGAAGCTCGCGGACGCACATACGGAAGAAGCCCAAGAGGAAGCATGTGCTCTCTATGCCTCGCTATTGGCGGCAGTGCGTGTGTCGAAGACCCTTGTCTCTGTGGAGATAGACGTGCCTACCGAGGAATCCAGCGAGGTGGTCAAGGCGCTGGCGAAGCAGGTCGTTGCATACTGTTTGCGCAATATGGAGCGCCTGGAAGTCGGTGATCTTGAAGATTCGGCGGCCGCCGAAGTTATCGTTCCGTATCCTGATGTTCTCGCGCATCTGGTTGGTCGTGAGGAATCCGGCTACGATGAAGCTGGTGCGGATACCGATGCTGCGCCGGATGACGACTACGTTATCGGGGGCACGGGCGTTGTTAAGGCTCTTGCCTGCTGTCTCGATAACAAGGGGAATGGAGACGAATCGCGGAGACCCAGTTTCGAGTCCCTTCGCGAAGCGGGAAGCGGGTCCACCACACCAGGTGCGGGATTGGCGGCGCCTGGCAGGGCGAAGAACATGTCGAAGCACCTCCTCTCGAGCGCTCGCAAGATACGCGCCAGGTTGCAGCCTGCTCTTGCTAGAGCTAAGGAGGAATCTGGAGACAAGGCTGAGGATCTACGCAAGCTGATCTTCCTGGAGTACACCCTGAATGGTATCATCAAGAGGTTTGAGGAGGAGTTCCCAGAGACCAGGGAGATAGGGGAGGTCGCGCAGGACGCCGTTCAGCCTATCGACAGTACCGAGCAGCCCCAGGACGCGGACATGCAGCAAAGCATACCTTCTCTCCCGGAAGGAGAGGACAGTATCTGCCTACTTTCAGATGCGGAAGAGGACGAGGACGCGCTCCATATCCGGCCTATTTCCCGGTCGTCGTCCTTGCACACGCACACCAAGCCCCTTGACCTCGAAGAAGGACGTATGCACCGCCGCGGTCATCGGTTCAGAACCGGTATCGTCAACCCGCTCGAGAAATACGAGGAAGTCCTGGTCACATCCCTTGATGAGATGGGCGAGAATCCCAAGCATCTCCAAATGCTACGTGACATGATTGACGACCTCAACGATCCCGTCCTCGACGCCGCTGTAGCTGAAAAGGGACCGGTGCGGACATTCAAGGAGGAGAGGGAACGTGTCATCGAGGGGCTGCAAGGCGTCGACCCCGAGAACTGGGAGAAGTTTAGGGAGAGCCAAGTCATTACGAGAAAGAATATTAATGTCGACGAGGGCTGGCCCCCCAGAGCTACAGCAGTTGTCGATGCGAAGAACGAAAGTGCTATTGAGGAGTGAACGAACGAAACATTGCATGAGAGGGGAAGAGAGCGAGCGATTATGGAGTTGTTGACATTTTTTTTCCCTTCGAATGTGGATTGATGGCAAATGATTCGGATACCTTGTACAAGTATGAATCTATGCGGCGGCGGTCCATTGCCCGCCCCTTTTGTTCGGAATAATCATGGGAACATGTTTCGGTTGGGGCTGGGAAACCCCGTCAGGCTCAAGGACACTTGGTTCCTTTTTTTTTCCTTTCTTTCTTTGAAGCCCTTGTCCATTTACCTCCTTCTCGCGACGATGAAAGCGTGTCTATCTAAAAATGTACTTATACACAGGAGCCTAAACGGCGGAGGCAATAGTCCGGAGCAAGTGCATCATGGCAACGGATCATCTCTTTTTCTCTCATTTTTTTTTTTTTTTCTATCGGATCCCTGATTGAAATGTCTATTTGCAAATCAAGTTGGCACAGAATCACTTGCAACTGGTTGGAAGGGCGTTATTTGCTTCTTCTTTCTAAACGGCAACGAGACTTAACAAACATATATCATGACACAGAAGATGGGAAAGTATTTTGATCCATATTAATGATAGTGAAGGGGCCTGAAGTGCGAAGAAGATGGAAATATCACCAGGTGGAAAATGCCCCAAAGCCAAAAGATGGGAGAGATGGTGGAAAAAGAAAAGGGGGGAGCAAAAAAAAAAAAGTGTTCTATTCCGCGCCGCGCTACGTTTCGAACTCAGCAGGTACTTTCTAGGGACCCAGGAGTTCAAGCATTCCATTGATGAGTGACTCCCAAGACGCGCCGCGCTTCCCTGCTGGTGTTGGAAACCCCGACTCCAGATTTGGTATTTAAGGCTTATTCTGGGCTTCAAGATGGAGTTGGGAAGATGGGAAGGCTCGATGCGTGTCGAGGTTCCTTCCTTGTTCCTTGCTGCCCTCTCTGCCTTTGTGACTGATGGGGAAGTATGCCCCCTCACTTTAAATCTTATTTCAGAACTTCAAACGTTCTCTTTCAAACGAAGAGATTGATTGAAACTGGGTATCAAGTACACGAACACACGAACAACACCTAACTTCTTCAGGTGCAGTATCTCCTCCCCCGTCCCCTTCGATATAGAAAACAAAAATCCCCTCCCCTCTCTATGATCATGATGACACCTTTAGTGTACAGTTTTTCCAACCATGACGCCAGATATCCCGCCCGAGCCGACCCTAAATACCGAAAAGAACAAAGAAAAAGAGACCTTTATATTTTCAAACAAACAGAACAGAGAAATTACGCATAAGCCCTCCCCACAGAAATCATCCCGACGGGCCTCGGACCCCTCCTTTCGCCAGCAAAGCCGAGTCTCCCAACTTCCATGCCCTCGCCTTCTCTGACAACGCCCCAGACGAGTCTCTCGGCGGCGGGATCAACCAGATTATCGCCCTCGTCTCCGGGACCATGGCATCGCGCGCTAATAACGGCCGAGCAGGTTCCGCCACGCATCGCGAGTGGATTTCCCGCGGGACGACCGTTCACGTAGCTGGCCGTAGGGTTGGCGCGCCGAAGACCGAGGCCCAGCGGTATGGCGAGGATGACGAGGAGAACGGCAAGCAGGGCGAGAAGGGCGGTGGAAGAAGTGGAGAGAGCGGTGAGTTGTGTCGTCTCGGTGAAGGATAGATCCGAGGGTGGGGGGAGGACGTCGACGGCCACTACGACGAGGGAGTTGGCGACGAGGAGTCCGGCGGCTGAAAAGAGGAGTATGAGGAGCCAGGACCACGGGCGTGGAAGGGTAATGTATAGGCTCGTCTGTTGGATACCTCGCGCGGCGCCGGAGAGTCGTAGAGCCTTGAAGGCATCCGGCACGGCGAACTCGGACATCTCGTGCCCGACGAAATAGGTGCTCAGAAGAGCGTTTAAAGTTATATATAGCAGGGCAATTAGGAGGTGAGGAAGCCCTGCGAGGATACTGACTGCAACCCGACTAGTTCCAGCTGGAAAAGCGTAGATCTGGTGAGGCGCAGGCTTTCCGAAAGCTGTCAGCTGGCCATTTGGGTGTTCCACGATACTGACAGCCAAGGCCGCAGCAGCAAGTGCGACGGGTGTAATCCATGCCAGTGCGAAGACTACCCAGCGGATAAGCGATGGGGTGAGAATCCAGAAGTGTTCGCGGGGAACCCAGTATTTCGCCTCATATAAAGGCCACCTCCCAGCGCGTACATCTGATTTGGTTAAGAGACAGGCGTTGCGGGTGGTCGCATCGGGAGTTTCGAGAAAAGAGGAGATGGCGTCCCCGAGGGTCGCCAGGGGTTTGAATTTTCGCAAGAGAGTAGTGATGCCGACGCCAATGACGAGGATAAGGTTCAGGAGGGTGACAACTCCAAGTAGAGAGCTCGAAAGCTTGAGCTCACATGATTCTCGGCCGAGCTCTGCCAACTCCGCCATACAGAACAGAACACCTTGTCTCTGGAGGCGAACACCCTCGCTAATCTCGGCGTCCAAGAAGCGGCCTCCCCGGGAAGCCGCTATGCCTGTCTGCAGAAGACTCCCCGTTGATGATTTGATATTGGTGACAATGAGAATGGTAGAAAAGTCGCCGACGTAAGGACCAGTGAATGAAGTCACACATTCTGACGCCGTGAGGTTGGTGAGCTCCCCGCGGTTGGCACTGTCCTGAAGGGATAAAAGATCAATGCGGGAAAACATGGCAGAGTTAGTTTGCGAGGCATTGGAGAAGGGTGCGCCGGAGAGAAATGATTCGGTTACGAAGACGAGACTCGAGGAGCTGCCAACTCTGGAGACGAATATCACACCATTATATCTAGAACGGTGTTAGCGAGAAATGCCAGGCCAGAAGCAGAGAGCATGGATTAGAGTCTTACAGTATTTGAACGCTCAAAGTTGTCACAAGGATGATGATTATAAGTAGCGCTCTCAATCTGGAGATATAAATGAGATTCCTAAACGACGGGATCCCTATATCGAGCCATTTCCTCTCATCGTGAGCAGCCGAGACCTCCGCTCTCGTGGGGCTGCTAAGGACTTGAAAGACGTAGTTCGAGATGGCGAGCAGAACGACGATCGAGATGTTGATTATGACCTGTAGAACCCAGTTGATACGCCTCGCCCCATCGCAATCGCCGGTATAAATGGTCGACTCCCCGCCTAGTCTCGACCGGGAAATATCAAGAGCGAGGCAGATGATACCCACGAGGAGGATGAGAAAAGCTATCAGTGCATTAATAACGGCACCGAACCTCCAACCCACTAAAGGCGACGTCCTCCTCCCTTTCGTCGCTCCATCTTCCATACCGGACTGAGCGGCACCATTGGGATCAGAATTCGAGCGACTCGCAGAGAAGTAAAAGTCTGCCGCTCTTGACCTGTGCGCTCTATCTCGTTGTTCTAGATTGACACCTTGGGGGCCACGGGCCTTCATTGAGGCTCGCAATGCCACAGTCTCGGGAGTTTCGCCGCGGAGGTAGTTTATGACGTAGTCTGGAATTAAGTCCTTATCTATCGTGCTCGGAGATGTCTGGCCACTGGATAGACCGCGAGGTTGCCACGTCGTCCGCCGGGCGCCTGTCCTTTGGGAGCTCGATGTTAGGTTATCCGGGGAACTGTTGTTTTGAAACGGCCACCGGTGGGTTTGCCTGTGGGAGCTGTGGTCCACCGACTCGCTGACCCTGCGCGAGAATTTCTTGTCAATTGAGAAGACTTTCACCCTTGCTTCCCCCGTAGAGTCCAAAAAACATCAAACTTACCTTTCTACCCTTTGCACTTCGCCATATTCGTCCCAGGTATATCTGTAAGTGATGGGTTTATGGTCTCTCGGCGGTATTACGACCTCCATGACTCGAGAGGACGGGCCTAAGTAGAGCCCACGGAGAGGAGCGACTGCCCGAGGGTGTCGTGATGAGATTTATATGCACATAGATGCAGTTGTTTGTCGTGAGTTCTTCTCTTCCAGTCCGTGGCCGGCCATTCACCGGTGGGATTCGATTCGGGTAGAAGCCTTGCTAAAGCTGCGTGTTCGTTGGAGATTGTGTCGTATTGGTATTGGGCAGAGTGTAGGTAGCGTCGCAAGGGAGAGTATGTAAACCACGAAGGGATGTCCAGGGACGTAGGCCAACACAAAGAAAGATAGCACAAGGATTCCTATTTTTCATGATACAATGCAAGTCAGAAGAATCGAAGGGGGTAGGGGTCCATCGAGGATCGCAACTTGAGGAACAGGGCATGTCCCGGGTTATACATGGATAGGGTAGAGAAAGAATTGAGGAGGCTTGCGCTTCATCCTATATTCCTCTTGCGTCACTCATGCTTCGTCTCCTTCAACTTTTTGCTGTACCACCTCTTCCTCCAACAGGGATGCCGGGGGTATCAATTGACCTGCCATCTCGGTAGCTTCAGATGCGCGCATCCCAGAGAAACTCGGTTGTAATACTGCCGATCTGCATCGGGCTGGGAGCTTTTTCCCATAGGCGATGGTGTAAGTGATCTTGCCTGGCTATTTTTTCCTCCCCTCCCTTCACGTTCGCAGCGCCGTGCTGCCGCCCAGTGCACGGATGCATATTACATGCAGCCCTTCCAGGTAAGGGCGGGGAATTTCAAACTCTCGATGTTACCCCCCCGCCACGCCTATATGAGAAGGTATTAAGAAGACCATGGGCCTTGGCGGAGTCAGGACAGGAATGAGATCCGGGATGGTTTGTGTTGTCAGGGATGATCTTCTGGTAACAGGGGGCTAAAATGCCGGAGGGATGAAGGGGTCTCAAAGTGGGAGGGTCAAGATGCCGTAAACACTGGAATTCCAAAGGTTGGTTGCAGCTTCACAACTGAGCAAAGAGGCTGGATGGACCCAGCGGCGGTGCCGGATTCAAGAGACCCGTAGAATTGGAAGTACGGGAGGCATAGCGCACCACCAACCACAACCACTTATGATATCAGCCCGAGAGGAAAGAAGTGAGGGAAATGCAACACTTGGTATCAACTCTCGATACACAAGCCATGGACAGATAGAAAAAACGTATTTGTCCTTTCTTAGGTAGACGCCGCAACCAGAAGCGACATGCACGCCTGGTAGGGGTAAGGGCATGGCGATCAGGGTTCGCCGAGATACTCCCACGTTTTCAATTCTCTGCGTGGGTGGAATAGTCCAAGATATTCAAAGTGCTAGAAAGGAAGATGACGACGGATATGTGAATATGCTCGAGGAATGCTTTGAAGACCCGTCGAGGAATGCTAAGCCGTCAATGTTCCAACCAACATCCTTGCGTAGCCCCGTGTCATTACACTTTCATGTCTAGAAATAATATTAGCAGCTGGTCGTTGCTTCCTCGTCCCACTTGCTGATCTTCGAACAACATTCCAGACGAGGGCTGAGATGGCAGGTGCGACAACGGAACAACACGTGCAAGAACACTGCAATGGAAGGCAGGGCAAAGAATCTAGATTACGAAGTACTCCGTACAGGGATGGATCAAATACAGGAAAGGTCGATCGAATGTGACGACAAACAGCTACGATCACACCCCAAGTTTGAGCCAGACACAAGCCCCACATTCACCCGTCCCACCCCTCTTTTTCGCGGACTAAGACTGGGCAACTCCTTCCGCACTCTTGCTTGGGATCGATCGGCACTCCCTCAAGGCGGTTTCAGCATCTCACACGACTCTCGGCCAGGCCTCGTGCTGCCTCACCAATTGATATTCCTTCATCCATACACGGAGGCTCTAGAAACAAGTGAAAATATTCTCCATTGCACTCAGATAATTAACCCCATTCCGCTTCGGTTGAGGCCAGCGTTTCCAGCACTGGAGCCTATCCTAGGTACATTAACTTAGTCTATTCTTAGAATCGCGCTTCTCTTCGCAGCATCTTACGAATACAAAAAGGCGTCATGGATTTCTTTATGTGGGCAGGGCTGTCGGTTCATCAAGTTCCCGTCCTCTCGGCGCTTACGCTGCTCCAGTGGCCTTTCTCTATGAAACGACCTGCATCTTGAGTGAAGTGCGTTTTTTGCCATTCGGCTATTCTAGACTTCAACCAGACGCACCTCACCCTCTGCGCTTGGACATTGCTCTTTTCGCTATCTGGGCGGGTTCGCTGCAGAGGTGAGGAACAGACTGGTGCACGGAGACCGAAGAATGCCCCAAGTGCTTCTTTTCCGTCTTTTCCTTCTCCATCCCATCAATAGGAAGTTGTCATCTAGCGCCAGAGGGATATTCCGATCGGAAATGCTACCTGTTATTTTCCAATGTTCGAAAATAAACTCTTAACCTTATCTGCTTTAGCTCTGACCGTGCATCTCGGTTCACCAATACAATGAAGAGTACTTCGTACGAGTAAACGCCTCAGTTTCTATTTTTATACACCTTCTCTGCACCTTTCCCATTTGGACAAACGACGAGGAAGTATTTTCTTGAAATGCTCCTCCGCCGACGTCGAGGCATCAATCACACCCATCACGCATCTCCCGTCAGTGCAAGTGGACAGACGAAGAAACAGTTTTCTGCAAGAGCGAGCCGCGTGGTGTCTGTCTTTGTGCGGCTTGACCGTTCATGGTTGAGCTCTCGAGCCCCCTCGCGTCGTGCCGTCCGACTCGCGATCGACCCTTCATCCAGGAAATCCACAACGTACTCCCCCCTTGAGGGTCAATTTTCAACACCGGAGTGTTCCAGTGCAATCACGCAAGAGCCTATTTTTCAAGATGAAGTTGTTTCTCGAGTCGCTCTACGGCTGCGTGGGGGCTGAGTTTAAAGTTGGACCGGAGATCTGGACAATTCAATCAAGGATATTTATCTGAACGAGCTAGTGAGCTGAGCGTAGGGTTGTAAAAGAGTTCCTTCAATCTTGTAGTTGATAACAGGACCCTGTCCTGTCCACCCGGTTTTTGACATGATGCCGACCTGGATCGTGAAAGAGGAGATCATTAATGCAGTCGTGTCGCAACCCGGTCACCATCTTGACATGCCGACTAGGGGGAGGGTTCCCATTCTCTGTACCAGTATGAATGAGTGCAATTTTGAAGAGGCAAACTTGTAAACACATGATGATTCTGTGATGATACTAGTTAGATGAGGAAAAGATAACTGCACTATAGGACGAACGGGTCTCCAGTGATAACCGCAGTGTCAGAAATCCATTGTTACATGGCCTGGCCATTTTCTGAGAAATCCCTTCTTGTCCTTGGTGGTTCTCACCCAAGACTTCCTCTCGATGAAGTCAAACTCCCCGCTATACCACAGTTTCAAAATTCGAGACGACAGACTATGAGACACCCTTCCAAGTTTCGGAATCCGGGCTTCGCACGCCTAGCACCCCGCCGCGGGCCTTAACCGGGTCAACTCGCATGGCATCGCCATAGGGATTACCTCGGTATAGCGCCGCAATCCACGTTTGTGTTGCCTTTGGCTAGGTTCTTTCCATATCAGTGGCGCCGTGTTTCAACAATTTCTGGTAGGATGAGAGGCGGCGGGATGAAGCTGAGCGGTGCGCCATGCTCTAATGCTTGGTATGTACTCCGTCTTTCCATCTCATGGCACATTGAAAAGATACCTGTGCTCGGCGGGTGCCACTTTCACGGCCCATACCACAGAAACGAGACTTTATTCAGGGCCAAGGCCTCTAATGAAGGTCAGGTGTGAAATCAAACTTCTGGTTCCCGAAGGCCGCCTCGGCCGAGTCTCTTGACAATGGGTGATGCCGAACTTCCTCACGTATCAACCCGACCAGCCGGAACCTTTCGGCGAGCGCGCCAACTTCCGGGACCCATTGGTTACTCTGTTCTGTTCCGTTATGCCGAAACTCAAATCGGATCTCAATTCCCGTTAAAGCTCACCATGAATCTCCCCAAGGATTCCATAAAGCTGCAGTGAGTAGACGGTTTGTTCCGCACTCTATTCCCTCCTTGGATGCTCTCCATGCTTAAGACGTGTGAGTCTTGGTTTGGTCATATCAGCTAGGGATCATGAACAAGAGATAGTCTCTTGAGATGGATTGAGATCCCCGACAAGCTCTGTCACATAGCCCATCGTGCCAGGCTATATAACTCTGTTCGCCCACCCCATGATGCTCGCATAGATAGACCAGGTAGATCTCGAAACATCTCAACGGGTGTGCATGAAACTACGGCTGCCCAACGCGAGAGATCATCATCAACCGACTTGAGAAAGACATTAAGATCAACTGAGGCTCGTTATCTCATGCCAACGCCGCCAAGAGAGCAGTGAAATAGAGCACCGTCAAGAGGCGATTCACCCTGCCCCAACCAACAATCTCGCCATGTTTGTTGGCTTGCATAGGCTTTAACATAGACCCCGACTTGGATAGAGCTGCATCTCGCATATCGAGCTATCCATCGTCACGTATGATAACCCTCTCTACTGCTATGTACTCCGTAGATAAGGGAGGCACGGCAGATTGCCCGAGGCAGAGGAGACGACGATAGGATCAGCCTAAGATCTAAGATCCTTCGCAGCGCACCCAGGCCCAGGCACGAAAAGAAGACGGGTCTCTATGATGAGCTGAATTGCCACATTCTGCGGTGCAACGAGGCAATTTTTGAACTTGGCCCGGGAGGGAAAGCGGAGCTCGGTCTGACCCGGGATATGCTCCCAAGTGTATTTCCCGCGCTAGTCAGGCATCAACTCCAATTTTGCGATAGCTCTAGCGTCATTTGCCGAACTGGTTTCTATGTGCTCACATGCCCCTTGGTAATGGATCGAGAAACCCTTAGGTGTGAGGTGCACCATCCATTAATGGAGTGTGAGCGGATGTAGACCTTCAAGGATAATCATATTAGCACACAACGTCAACCAAGTGAAGCGTGCCTCACGAAAACATTCAACGCTGTGACCGAATGCCAGCCAAGCTACGAAGTACTCCACCACGAAATAGTTTACTTCGTAGTTTGGTTCGTAAATTACTTCATCACGCCGACGAGACCCAGAAGAGCTCGAGTCGGGTTCCAGCCCCAGCTCCAGCTCCGGTAAGCTTTGGCCAAGCCTGACAAATTTCGAGAGCCACTTTGATGTTCGGGAAAAAAGTGGCAATGAGCTCCACCCGGGTATCTTTTTCAGGGGGATAAGAGGGCGTAAGCAGGAATAAGCAATGTCTGATTGGTTATGGCGAGCTTTTCTAGGGTCAAGATAATGTTCCATGTTGCCACCGAGAAGGAAAGATTCTGATTCTAAATGGCCCGATGGGCTGGGTTCCACATGAATGGGAGCCAGGGAGGAATAAAATTGCACTAGCTGGCTTGGTGATCAGTCCCGATTTGGATGCTGGCTGTTCGAGGCGCAAAGTACTTTCGTAAGGGGCAGGACGCCATTTTGAGCGGGATTGGCTCTAAACCAGAACCTCAAAACACCAGCCACAATTAACTCACGTGCCTCTCCCAATTCACAAGGCGCAAGCCTCATCTCGGCGGCAGTCACCGCCGGAAAGGTACCAGGTCAGGACTCGAACTGCCCGACACCCCAACCGCCGTGTTCCCCTCCAATTCCTCCCCACCAACCAATGACGCCGATCCCACCATCCCGCACTCCGATTCGAGACCTCCTCGTACGATTCCACACAGCCACAGGGCCTAAATGGCATGGTGAAGCCGCTCGCGATATATTAGTCCAATGTCGTTCAATATCTCCCAGAACACGGCTCTTTTCGCCGTTTTCTTTATTCTGACCACTCAACGTTGGGGGAAACATCTGAACAAGTCAACCCTAACGTTGGTGCACACTGTTCATGTCTCCTTGCCTTGTTTCTCTGTTTCCTGTCGGGGTAGTAATGTCAACCACGTACGAGGAAAACCTTGTGTGTTTCTTCCTCGTCTCCACGCTCAACGCCTGGGTACATCGTAGGTACAGGAGGAGCCTGCTCGTAAGTTTGGAGATCGCCAATGGGTCTTCCCAGACTACTTCGTAGACTTGTGTGTAAAACTGGCACAATTGCTTCGTTTCTGGAGGTAAGACAGCACCACAAGCTGTGGAAACTGAGCTCACCGTCGCTTGGTTGATTCCGATCCGAAGCGACGGGAGTCACTTGAGAAGGTCAGCCAGGGTTACTTGACCCCACCTCTTAGGCTTCTTGCCTACCAAGCTACTCTGAACTGGGTTGAGTATGCTTCTGTTCAGTCACACTGCGCTCGTACGGTTTTGCGTCGTGGTCATGCCTTTTTGACTTTGCGCGCTGAAGTACAAGCAATATGCGGGAAGGGACGCTGGGCATTCATGCTTGCATGTGTCCACTACAAGATAATGTCTTCTATTCCAAGTAAACTAGTTGGCACAAGCTTCCATTTCTTGCTGTCCTTTGCACCAATTGCCGTGCCACACCTCCTCCTTATACACTCGTCGTTGACACCTTAAACTTGGATGGGCACGAGACAAAAAGAGCATCCTCCAACGCCGAGTTCCTAGCATCCCGTTTCCTAATTTCTGCTCGGATGTGCGATTTACCCCTCCGAGTATTATTCATGGGCCTTTTTTTAATGCAATGCAGACAGCTGAGCATTTGAAGGATTGATGTAATGCTTTAATACCGTATACCGTCAAAGATACGTATAAGCCAGGCTGGAAAACGGAGCGAAAGTGTAAGTGGAAAGAGCCCCTGTGACTGGTGCCTGCCAATGTGGGGGAGGGGGTGGATGCACTTTGCACCTTGACATTGTCCATCGTAATCGTAAACTAAACTAGGCAATTAGCAAAGTGGGAAATGGCCACAGGACAGGTCTAGACCTGCATATTGTAACTTGGGCAGGCTGGGTTCGAGGTCTCCACGAAGTACCAAGGTCAGCCATGGCGTCTTCAACCGTGACTGAATCGTAGCAATACGTGGTACCGGATTCGAACCCGCGAGGAACCGGGTGACAGATGGATCCACCGAGACTTCGCCTTGCGCCGACCACGAAAACCCTTCCCAGTACGCTGGGGGTACCCGACCGATGACACAAGCCCACGCCACACTTACGCGGTAAAACTACGAAGGAGGCTCCATCCCGAAGGGTCTACGATGTTCCTTTTCTTGGAAGTGAAGGGGGAGGGAGAAAGCCCCATTCATGGCCCAATGTCCCATTCAAATTGTTCCCATCCATCCTAAGCTTGAGAGGCTCTCTGTTTGTCATTTGTATATATAAACCTCGTGGCTGTCTAGTTCCACAACAGTTTGAACCCCCCCTTCCCTCTCTTCCCGTTTCCATCTTACCATTCTTTCTCTCTTAAACCAGACTTAGCGCCCTTTCTTGCGCGCCCCGGACAAGACCCTCGAACTGTCCAAAGGAGCTTTCATTAATCTCGAGCATTACAAATCTACACCATCACGTCAACCTGTGCGGACTTACACCATCCAGGTTCTCTCATCTCCCCCGCGTCCACCTTACATCGGAACCCTCCGCGAGCCAGCAAGTAAACAAAGAACGACTTCTCCTCGACTCGCAACCTCTCTCTCTCTCTCTCTCAAAAAGAAACATCTTGAATTAACCACAACGAAGACTTCGAAACCACTTATTCTTTCGATTATCGACGAGCTTAGAGGAACCAAGCCCTATCTCGACGCCGAACCAAACCTACCAGACAAACAAAACAGAGCAACTTCGCTCAGCCACTCCAGCCACAATGTCTCCCACATACACAATGTCCGCACACTTGTGCAAGCAAATCTACTCCTCCTGGCGCCAAACCCGTCACCCTTCTCCCGAGCCACTGAGCCCCTCTCAACAACGCCGCTCCTCGACCTCGTCTAATTCTTCCTCCACATCGAGCTCGCCGTCTTCTTACTTCACTTCGAGCAAGCCCTCGATCGAGGCGGATCGCGACGCCGCGACGAGTCGGAGGATTGGGGGCAGTAATACGAGATAAAGCAACGTTGAAACTGAAGCGCGGGGGAAATGACCACAACATACAACGTCGAACATCATCACAATGGGGAATTATTCGAAATTGTTCTTGTGTGAAAGCAGCGGGCGAGCTTTTTTCTAATTCTTGTCTTTCCATTATATCTCATTTGTCTTAACAACAACAATGGTCGCCCCGGATCGGAATGGCGGATATCAATGGCGTTCTGGGTTTCATGGGTTGAGGGTTTTCATTTATTTGTTTCCGCGGGAATTAGTTTATCGAGTATGAAATCCATCGCCTTGATTTTATTTTTCGACTGCTTTTTGCTGGTCGTTTATGGTCCAACCCCTAAGAGATCTTGCTTCTATTTCTGGCCGATTCCCGGCTGTCTCCCGACTGGTTCGTGTAGGTCCGTACGATCGGACAACACTGTGCTTTACGCCGGCTAGCATCCGGCCTGTATCGGCTCGGAACAGCAAGGACACATCAATTGGCTTCCGAAACCACTTCCGATCCACACAGCTTGACATTCGGGCCAGTATTCATTTCTATCCAGCACAAGTTCTACCGATAGCGCTCATAATGAGAGATGTCCCTCGGGCCTTACCTTCCGTGACATTGAAAAGATGGTGATACCAATGATAATCTCGTACGCCAATCATGCATCGTCCCTCATGATTTGGGATATTTGGGCCACTCCCAGATTGAGAATTTCGTTCTCAGCCCTGCGAGCCTTGCGTGGTAAACGGTAAACGGTGGTGATGGTAAGTGCGCGGAGATCTCCATCCGGGTGTACTTCACCTCGTTGGAAAGGATCTTTGGGTCCATCAACTCCCACATCATCACCAGCAAGAACGCAATCTAACATCCACAACAAGCGTGTACCTTGAGGGGTAATCTTCGTTAGAAGGTGAATACCTCGTTCGCTCGACTCCCGAAATGAAAGTGATCTTCCTCTTCAGCATATTGACATCGTATTCTCGTTATCTTCGTAATATTCCACCCTAAGAATTAAATGTATCGCCAATGGTAGAAACAGATTCTCTAAGAAGCAAAAACGGTCGAAAAGAACAACCGCATTACCATCTACCAAAATGCGTAAAAAGAAGGTGACCGCATGTCATCCAGAAAATCAACCCGTCTATGGTATTATGACAAGTTTCCCTTGCCATCACCTAGTTCGCCAACACCATCCTGTGGCGCGCCAAGCCGCGGAGCCTTGTCGTCACCACTCGCCTCAGGAGTTTCTGGGGGAGAGGACGAACCCTGAATCCTCCTCTTGGCCTCGGCCTTCTCCGCTTCTGTTACGTCCTTCTCGTCCTTGCGCATGTCTGGCTTCCACTGGGATTCATTGGGCGAGTGGCCAATGGACATTCCCGCTCGGACCTAGCACCAAGTTAGCAAAACAGAACAACTCACCATAGCAAGAAACAGAAGCCTATTCGTAGGTAAATAGATCAGTACTCACCAGCGTCTCCAAAGCAGTGTTCGAATTGTCCACCATGTCGCCATCAAACCTCATCTTGCCCTCTTCGAAGAGTAGCACGATGGTTGATCCGCCAAACTTAAAGTAGCCAAGCTCCTCCGCTCGCTTGACATTGTCTCCTTCGTTGCGCGTGATCACGGTGCTGCCGACCATCATGGCACCTACGCAAATGACCATGACACGGCCATGCTCAACGCTGTCGATGGGCACCAGCACACGGACGTTCTCACCGTAGACGTCCAACGCGGATCGGATAGCCATCGGGTTGACGGTGTAGTACTCACCCGCGATGAGCTCGGGCTTGCCCATGACGCCATCGACGGGGATATGGAATCTGTGGTAGTCCTGCGGGGCTAGCCTAAAGATACCGAGAGCACCATTCTCGTAGCGCTTAGCTTCGTGGCCGTACGCCTCGCCGAGGAGCCGCTTGACCGAGAACTCTCGTCCCTTGATCCAGACTTTCGTCGCCTGATCAACCCTGTTAAAGACGACGCTGCGACAATCGGCGGGCGATACGATGATGCGCGGGTTGTTAGGGGCCGAGCATGGGCGAGCACCGGGCTTCAGGGCGCGGTAGAAGAATTCATTGAAATTCTTAAACTCCTCGAGTGGCAAGAGCACCTCAGACAGGTCGAGGTTGTGGAACTCAACAAAGGGAATAATCTGAGATTTCGACGCGGGATCGTCGTATTTCTTCCCTTGCTTGATACTCATACTCTTGAGGAGTTTACGAACTATGGGGAACGGGATCTTTAGTAACATTATACGCGGCGATGGGGAGCTGGGAGAAAGGTATTGTGTCCCGGGTTTGGGAGAGAACTTACTCTGCTTCTTCTCCATACTATTGGACTTCAGGCCCTTGTACAGCAGCCGGATACCGAGCCTCACGTAAACACTCATCTTCTCCTCATTGATCTGACCTGTAATTCGGTCCTGGACCAGGATGTTGGCCGAGTTGGCGCCAAGCTTGTAGCCTCCATACGAGATCTTGGTGATGACTTTGGAGTACCACTTCCGCTGCGCTTGGCTAGCCGTGACGAACCCACCCATCATCAATTTGTTCACCTGCCTCCAGTCCTGACTGGCGCAAGTGGCAATGTGAGTGATGATGTCTGCATCCTTCCGCTTATTGAGACGCGGCTGGTGGCAGATGGGGCATTCTCGTATCTCAACGACATGTTCCTCGCCGCGGTCTTCGACGAGCTCGTCCTTGGAGGGGAAATCGCTCTCCTCGCCGGGGGCAATTAGCTCCGGTACTACAATAGTTGACGACGCGCTTGAATCCTGGTGAAGTATAGGCGGTCGTGCCGCCGGTTCTACGGGTCCTACGGTGCCGGGTGGTGTGATGGCAGATGATTCGCTAGACGCCGTCGAACCGTCACTCTCGCCGCTCGGATGGGCAACAAGGCCCTTCACGCGGTCCTTCACGCGGTCACCCAAGGATGGTTGCTTGTTGCTCTTGGCCAACAACTGCTCTTCGAGACAGATGACGACCTCATCTACCGTCAGGTCCTGCTCCTCGCCTCCGTTGATCCGGTGAGGGAAGCGCTGGAAGAAGCTGTCGATGGTAGACTCGCGAAGGGTCGATCCGAGTGTATCAAGCATAGTAGTTAGCTCGACTTTGCTGATCTGGCCACTCTCATCTGCGTCATATTGCTTAATCATAGCTCTCCAGAATTGTTGCCGCAAGGCGGGGTAAGGCATGTATTTCGCACGTAGATGCAGAATTGGGCTGTGCTTGTCCTCCCATTTTTCAAGATTCTTCATCTTCAACGGCAGGGAGAACTCGTAGAAGTCTTGGGTCTCTGGTTCGGCGGGTGGCGATTCCGGGCCTTCGCCAGGCGGAGCAGGGACGGCAAGGGTATCGCCCGACGCGACTACAAGAGGTTGCGCCGGCGCTGTTGAGTTCGACGTAGCCGACGGCGCGACAGAGGCCGCAGGAGCAGTATCAGAGGGGGTCTTAGATCCTGATTGTTTGATCAGCTTGCTTAGGCTCTGCGTCGATGAGGACCGTGACAAACCGAGCTTCCTGAATCGCTGGCGCTTAGGTTGCTCGTATTCCGGCGGATCTCGCAAGTCATAGAGACCTGTCTCCGGATTGGCCTTGGGGGCCTTGTCGATCAGATCTTTGACTGGAAGGTTGCACGAGGCGATGAAATCGTTGCCGGAATACTTGTCGTGGTCTATGACGGTGAAGGCAAAGGAGTACTGCTGCTCGTGAGATACAACCTGGAAAAGCAACTTCTCGTTAAACACGGGGTTTAAGTTGTGGCGGACTCGTCGAGTTCGGTAGGTCTTCTTGCCTAGCGAGGCAACTACAAAAGGATCCATGTCGAAGCTTGTCCGGGTGAGGTTGGATTCCGGCGGCAGGTCCGTAATATTGCAAATTTCTAGGAATATGATGCCCAATACATCGGAATCACCACTGAATTCATAGGCGTTCTCCTTCCTCTTCCTCTTTAGTCTCTTGATGCGTAGGCGGCGCTTTCTCCGCTCGATGGCCTCGGGCTTTGTCGCATCCTCCTCGAGAATCTCGTCGCTCACGTCAATGTCGTAGTCCTCGTCCTCATCGTCCTCATCATCGTCAAGATCCGACAGTGTAGTGTCAAGCCCCTCTCCTGGAACGGTGTTGGGAGTCGGTGCAAGTAGCGTAGAAGTCGGTCCCAGTTTCGGGCTTCTGCTCTTTCCGTGGCTCGGAGTCATGGTTGGCGTGATGTTTCGCGATGCGCTTTCGGGGACGGTCTTGACAAGAGCGTTGAACTTGTCGAAGATTTGCTGAGGGGTAGCGTTGGGATTCGAGGTGTCGTGAAGAGTGAACTGGAGCTGTACCTCGCCGGAGACAATGCTGGTTTTCTTGCCGGGTTTCTTGCTTCGCAGCGGGTACCACTTTGGCTCTTGAACCGGCTCGCCATTGGCAAATATATCCTCGAGGGCAAGGTCGAATTCGCCCATGTAGTCCTTTCCAAAGCGATCCTTATCCCAGCATATGACATCAAGGAGCAAGCTCTGAACCGAGTTGACGGGCAGGTCTTCGATCACGTTCCATTCTGGGTTCAGGGTCTTCGGAACTGAATGCGTAATTGCTTTGGCATCGCCGATGATCAAGACTAGATACTAGAATCATGCCACAGTAGGTTAGCTAGGTATTCGACCAGTCGCAACTCAACCATCCTGGAGCATCCCCGCAGAAAATGTGTAAATAGATTTTGCGATCAAGGGGATTCAGTGAACTCGGGACTCGAATGCATCGCTGCATTGGAATTGAATTGGAGTCCCCCCCAGAAAGAACCAAGCTTCAACGTACCGGATCGGAAGTGCCAGATCGATCTTTGGCAGCGAGGTTGCGGCCCTAGACAATATCAAAGCCCAGGTCAGTTTCAACGAATGTGCACAAACAACTAGAAGTTGCTAAACAGTGTCGCGATACGAGGTCGGAGATGGAGGGGCAGCATGTGGGTGGGTGTGGGCATGGTGGGTAGCTCCCCCATCGGTGGCAATGGGGTTTGAGGAAAGCTACGGCGTACCTTGAGGATGGAAACCCTGAGAGCCAAACCATTATCGCGAGTCGAATTCATGGTGTCTTTGTCTCTATTCTTGGGCGGACTGTTGCTTCGGCCGTTGTTGGACGCAGAGCTGGTGATCGAGCTGGATGACTTCAAGCGAGATGGTAATATTCGTACCATGGCGAAGGAAAGGGGAGAGACGAGGGGGCCAGGCCCAGTTTATCAATGTGAGGCCCGACACGCAGGCGGAACCCCCTGAGCGGGGGGATTGCGTACACTGTGGCCCTGTAGGAGGGCTGAGGCAAAGGCGGATTGGGCGGATTGGACGGATCGATGATGGAGGGCGCGTTGTAGTATGCACCCAAGGAAATGGCTTGGGAAAGTGGAAGGATTGAGGGCGCCCACAGCACTGCCAAGTCAGAGGGTGCCAGGTGCCCAGAGGAGGGGTTAGTGGTGGTCTCTTGGTACTTCGTATGTCGATAGGGCTGTAGTGGTGTTGATGACTTCGATACGACTGGTGGTGGCGTTTTTATGAACAAGGAAAAATGAGCGGTAGCAGCAGCCAAACCAATGCAAAATCGAGTGGTGTCCAGGGTCCAGCTGCAGATACTCCTACATACACACAGCCGCGCAAAATGACGGGTTTCAAGAACCGCAGGGAAGAATCGATCGGAACTGGGAAAAGCTGAGAATAAAAAATAAAAAAATTAAAAGAATCGGTCGTCGAAAAA
Source organism: Scedosporium boydii (assembly GCA_002221725.1). Taxonomy (NCBI): domain Eukaryota; kingdom Fungi; phylum Ascomycota; class Sordariomycetes; order Microascales; family Microascaceae; genus Scedosporium; species Scedosporium boydii. The sequence goes on from NJFT01000188.1 coordinate 38,422, forward strand.
GGAATGGGCCAGTCTTGACCAGCTCATACCACTGGCGTGTTAATATTGTTCCAATTCTAGACTCAGAAAGGGTTTTGATCTGCTCTGCGAAGGATCGACCCAAGTCTCGAGGTTTGATCACTCCTTAATAAAATCCAAGCGTCACCTGCTCCGCGGGAACGCAGCAATCGAGTAGTGAAACGGAAAATCGGGCTGGCGGATCTCTCGATTTGGTGGAGTTGGATATGCAAGGATGTGGTTCTCCCTTGAAAAGACAGTGGACGTGAATTGATGGCCCAATTTTCCCTAGAAATCAGCCTCGGGTCGTTCCCAATATCCTGCCTTTCTTTCCCACTGAGTAGCTCAAAGCACTGATTCAGTTGCTCTCTTCGTCAATCGGTGGTCGCCCTCGTTGCCTCTCGTTCTCGCTCGCGCTGGTGGCCCGTTGAGGGTTCGTCCCTTCTCTTTAAAAGTATTTTGATCTCGAAGGCTTCGTGTGTACTTGTACGAGGTATACAAGCACGGTCTCTTTCCCCCCACAAACTGCCTTCGATAATTCCGCCCGAGGGGCGTCCGCTCGAGGATAGTTGCTAGCAAATGCCGTTAGTGCCGTGAGCTATGCGCCAAGCCAACATAGCATGCTCGACGGACTTTGTGTGTGCAGGTATTATTTTAGGGCGGTACAGCAGCTGAACAAAAAAAGGGGTGTGGGTGCGACGTGAAGAATTGATGTCAACGTACTTCCTGCAGGGAGAGCAAAATCTGGTGCTATGTCCGCGGAGGGCGGCGCTCGTCTGTCGAACTCGGTCGGGGTTTGCAAGAGTGCTTCCGTCTTGTCGTGTGTCGTGTGCCGTGTTTCGAGCTTTGGAGTGGTTTCTCTAGAGGTTAATGATACCTGGGAGAGATTGCAATGCCAAGAGAGTAATAGCTGAAGGCAGCCCTCAGTCGAGACTGAATGTTCAAAAAAATCCCAAGAAATAAGCTTGGACTATCTGTCTTGGCCAGGCACCGAATTTCCGCTTTCAGAGAGTTGTAATCATGACAAGCCTTTCACATGCACTTGGAGTCGAGAGTACGAAGTGTATTCCCCCCGTCGCCGAAGACACAACATTGAAGAGAAGAAAGGACTTGGGAAGGGAGGTCAGGAACCTCGCCGGGTTGGGTTCAAGGGCAGTAATAAATCCGATGGGAAGAAGCCCGCCGGTCAGGTTAAGTTGAAACCAGGATGGTCTAGGCTCCCTACCACCCCGGGATCCATGCTCTAATTATAATTCCATGTTGGAAAAAAGGGAAAAAAAAAAAAAAAAAGCAGAACCCAAAGAGAGAAACTCCTTGTCCAAGCAAGTAATCTTACAGCTTCGTTGAAGAGGCCGCCTTCCTTTCGCGTGCTCATCCGCTACCTCTCGGGGGTACTGATGCCAACAAAACCATGGACAACACGGGAGGGACGGAAATACGGGAAGAACGAGGCTACCCTGCTTCTTTTCCCCATCCTCCTCTCCTGCTTGATTATGCCGAGAAGGAGCCCTCCTCCATCACCTACGCTGGGATCCTGTCAGTCTGACAGGATGCGAAGGCAATCCAACAATTTGACGGGTAGATTCGTTGGCACAGCTAGCCGCAGCCAGTCCACTGTTGCCTATTCTCTCTGTTCTCTGTTCTCTGTTCTCTGTCGTCCCTATTTCAGAGATCATCATCCATGAACTCTATCATTGGTTCTGCGCCTGTCTTAGCCTCTCATAGACGTAGAACAGAACAGGTGTTGCTTCTTTCAAAACACACTAGTACATTCTCTGGGAAGGAAAAAATGAAGCAGTGTTTAAGGTTGAGCTGCCTTTCAGGGCTCAGCCAAGGTCGCAGCAATGCAAGACATCGTTCGGTGGGATATTGAGACCTCCGGATGATCTTTTGCTGACTTGGACTCAATTTCCCGTTCTAGATAGCCCCAACGGTGTCAACTCTCGAACGATCACCAATTATTCCCCGCCAAATGCAAGTCGGAAATGGACCGAACTGCTGAGTCCAGGCGTTCGGCATTCACATCCGTCTCCGTGCTGCGAATGTACTCGTAGTGCTCTGCCAAGTTGAGCGTTGATCGTGCCCTGGCAGGGGCTTCTTCTCTGAGCCACATGCGCTAGCGAACAGATAATCATATGTTGATATATTAATAGGATGAGCCCGTCAGTGTTTATTAAAATCAAGGCCAAATTGTCGGCATGGTCTAGACCAGGCTGACCGACGCTAAAACATTGCACCGCTCATCAAGGCTTGGCACGGAGATAGCTCGAGAAGGATGGCGTCGAGGACATGTTGGGAAGGCAAAAGGCCCGATGCACCTTCCGCATCAACATCTGGTGCAACATCACCAACACTCAGTCTGGAGACCGTGGAATCTTAAGGCTACGCGTATACTTCTGTCTTCCCCTTACGGAATAATTGAGCGCGCACTCGGTGCCCCCTTAATACAACCCAAGATAATCAGCGCAGACCAAGGCCATTCTGTTTTCTCTCGCACTCGCACTAGCTCGCCAACCGTTGGAAGCTCTAATAAAATAAACACGTCACTTACACCCCACATTCAGCTTTCCCGAACTACGCGTCCCTCCTAGTTTTAGTTCATCCGATCCCTATCCAATGGTCGCCTTCATTTATTAAACCCGTCCGTTCGTATGATCAATCATTCAGGGGAGGGAATGAGCCACGGGAGTTCGGAATAGCTGGCCAAAGGCTAATTCGCAGGATTCTCGAGGCGGCACTCCCACCGTCATCAATTCGTCGTGCTAGTATCATGCTCATCTAGTGTAAGTCGTCTGCTCCCAACATCCTCCCCATCATTGGTGGGTATTCGGTTACACTGAACCTGGAATAGCACAAGGTTATTCCTTCGGATCAGCCCCCGGCTCCTTTGGCATGAGCCCCTTGCTCTCATCGGCTCCTGTAGAATCGTCGTTATTGTACACGCAGCATTACTCCGCGATGGATCGGGGTTAAACCACAGCTTTCCGCTTCTATATTACTTCACTGTCGAGAGGGATCTATTCATCAATTGAGGGGGCCCGAACAGTAGAATCCAGATCCCACCAGCTTCAAAAGACTAGGCTTCCCCTCTCTTCCACAGATGTCGTGGGCACTGTTGTCTCTCAGTATCCATCTGTCTGACCCCCCGCGCCTTTTGCCCTCCGGCTGATTCTTCCCATATCGCCGATCACCGCAGATCCTCCGCAGGCTTCCAACACCGTCCCGTCCTTCCCAAACTCAACGACCAGCCATGAGGTGCAGCATTAGCCTCTTAAAACTGCACCTGCCAGCGAGCCCGCCATCAAACGAACCACCTTGTTTCCGGAATGGCTACGATGCAATACCATGAGACGCTGGACTCTTTCCGCCCCTTCCTATCCTGCGCCTAGCCTTTACTGTAGTCACGGTCCCCTTTCGCTTCTCCTTGCACTTGGAGGAGGGGGCACATTGGAAACCCGGGTTCTGTGTCCTCTTGGCCTTCCCAGCGCACTTCTTCGCCTCGAAGGAGCGGAGGGGACAATGGGAAGAAGATGCGACTAAGAGCCCCAACCAAATTGAGATTTCTAGCACTCCATCTGCCCACTGGATTAAAAATCCCCCTAATCTTGAGACTGCAGTCAGCTCCTGGCCCTCGTGTGGGACGTGACAGCCATAATTGGAAGCTGCTTGGCATGCAGCGAGGCTTCTATCGTGCATGAAGGCTTCTGCCACCTCCGAAATGAACTACGTCACCACACACCGAAGAAGGATATTACCACAAACGAACGAAAGGCCGAAAGTTTTTCAGACACGGAACATGAGAGACAGGAAAACGTCCCAAAACGCTCACTCAACCTCCCCTAAAAGGAAAGAGACAAGCTGCAGTGCAGAAATGCGACCGAAAAATGGGTTTTACTGCGAAGGGGCAAAAAAGAAATCTATGGTCAGTATGAGGGTCGAACTCATGACCTTGGCATTTACTATGTAAGCCGGATAGCTTATTAGTACCACGCTCTAACCAACTGAGCTAACCGACCGTGTTGCTCGTGTTGTAAAATGGCTGCCATAATTTCCATTAAGGTACATCTCCGTCCTTGGGCTGGCGAACCGGGTTTTCCGCTGTTGTCGAGTCGGATTTGATCTCAAGATGGGATCCTGATAGGCGCATTTGAGAGTTTTCCATTGTCCTTGCAAAGTCAAATCTACCATTCCCTCTAGATTTTCTATTCCGCTCGCAAATTCTACTTGCGATCGCGCTCCCTAAGATCGTATCCTTCCTCTTCTTCTCCCCCAATCCCCCTCTCAGCCCTCCCCGCCTCCAGGCCTACCTGCCTCTCTCGACTTGGGTTTTCACCCCGCCATGTTGACTCTCCCCAGTCCCTAAACTAGTGTAGCGCCAGGCGATTAATACCTCATCTCCTGATCAGGCATACTCCAAATATATACCCTGTCCGTCCCCACCTCGAAGGTTTGTGGTCGCGGAAGTTCCGGGGCCGTCACATCCGGCTAGGAGGAAGGAGCTTCTCGCGTTATATTATTCGAAAGCTGTGCCTCGGACGAAAGCACGCAGACGGGGTTGAGCAGATAACCCCAGCTTGGTGTGATATTTCTTTTACAAACTGCGACGCAGTGCAATGTGGGGAACCCTTTACTTCTTCCGGACGAAAATGCAGGACCAGACACTATTCGGGAGAAGTTTCCATGTTTGTACGAATGGCAGAAGCCAATCCATCCCTCCCAGCCCTGTGGAGACTGAGGGTTTTTATGGAGACAGGGGACCATTCCCCAACCCTACCAGTACCAACAACATTGAAATCTGTGTGAGCCGCATTTACACCGCAAAGTAGGCTTAGGCTCCGTGTCGACGTCCCAAGTTTAGCTCACATCGCGACTCCAGAGAACTTTCAAGAGACGGGTTGTGGGAACTGGGTCACCAGTGCTGAAGCCCACGTTAGCAGCATCCCCGGATTGGAGACTGTGGCTATGTGGTTCCCGCATAGCATGCCTAGCTCCCGTGGTGCATGTCTGGAGAACCATCTTTTCGAAATCCAGACTCTCCATGTATCAAACTCAGATCGACACGTATGTGAACTATGTAAACTAACATGCAGGCTAAGGGCGACAGCTGTCAATGACTCGGTTTTGCACCATCGTGTAGTTTGATGGTGTAGTTTGGAGCAGCAGTCGGCGGGGCCCCAGGACAGATTCTGGCAGCCAATTTGTTTTTCACTACCTTCTTTCTCATGGACTCTACCGCGAGGACGAAACCAATCAATAATTTTTCCAGGTATTTTCTATACAATACTTTCGGTGGCCGTAGTTGCTGCCAAAAGACATTGTTGAGAATGTCAGCCTTGGAGTGGAGTGGGCTGTGATTGGTCAATGGCAAGATGCAGAGTAAATGCCTCGTCGGGAGCCGTGGTCAACACACAGGGCAGCGAGAGTGAGCAAGTTCATTTCGTGACTTGAGTGGTAGTAGAAACATGCTATTGCCATTGCATTCAATTGGTATCTGACAAAGCCGTTATAAAAATACGGTAAAGATCGCACGATCCGCCCATGAGATTCTCTGGTGACCACATCCGCACGGCGGATGTCATTCTCTCCTCCGCTCAATGCATCCGCGGCCCCTTGCTCATCTCCTTCGGGGACGGGATCGGGGTCCCCCCCAGCACGCCATCATATGTACATTACCATCCTCTATAATAGCCAGCATCGCATGCTCCAACCCCTCCACACACCTCTAGCCTCCTACCCCTACCCCCCTACCCCCTTCCCCCAATTCCAGCCCACAATGAAACCCATACATGTCATCCTCCCCGCCTCAGCTCATGGGAAACGCCTTTATACTACGACGTGGGCGCGAGCGGCCTTCCTCCTGGCGAGGAGCTTGTGGAGCCAGAGAGCAAACAAACCGACACCGACGCTGGAGACAAGAGTTAGAATGTCAATCCCCCACATCGTGGGATAGGGCAATAGCATGTGATATCCGGACTTACATGAAGACAATGCAGAACACGAGGCTGCAGGAAAACAAGGTTAGAATCGAGCAATTCGTAAAAAGAAGTCTCGCAGACAGGGGGTTTGAATCCTGGCCGAGGAAATAGGGCATTGGCCAATGCCAAAGCCCAGACCATGTTGCGTTGAAGGGAACAGGATGGGAGTGGGGCTGAGGGATATCTGGGAATTGACATACATAACACCAGGGTTCCTGGAGGCGAAGTTCTTGCGCTTGGCGAGCTGAGCAAAGGCCTCGCGGGCGACAACGGTGTTGATGGCGGCCATTTCGATGGTTGAAAGTCCTGCGACGGTTGGCGGATGAAAAAAGGTTTGCGAGGCTTTTAACTATTGTGAGGGGAAAAAAAAAAGTCAGATCATCAATTGTTAGTGCTTTGTGACCACGCCAAAAGCTAGACATAGAAGGGGGAAAAAATGCCGCCCCCGGGTTTCTGCCGTGACTGCTGCTTGCCGGGTTTGCTGCTTTCGGGGGAAAATGAGCTCGAGTCGATTTAGGGCTGCATGCCCATCGATTCAATTGATGCAGACGCAAGTCCAAACATGATCGGGGTTGCCATTGCTGGGGTGCCAAGACGAGGTGGGCAGTATGCCGTAATGAGACAAGGTCTCCTTCCTCGACGACAACAGTCCTTCATATGAACCAATTGAAGCCAGAGCGAATGTAGAGTGGTAGAATGATTGGTTTCAAGGACGATCCGGCCAGTTCGCATCAATCTTCCGGCGATTGAAAGCTTCCTGTATCGCAGGACAGGAAGCTCTGGCATAGGCACTCGCCAGGAAGAGACCTAATCATGGCGAGTGTGTCGTATCAAGATACGACATAAAAGGCATCCCGTGTTGCGTTCTGTCTCGGCGTTCGACGCAAATCGCGAAATCGTTGATAGCACAAGCTGAGAGCTTGGCATTCTGGGGGGGCAGGCTGGGCAGAAGAGGGGCGGCGTTGATGACGGCAACGGGCGGTGCAAAAGCTTCGCGCACTTACAGCAAGAGGATTCAATACTCGCGATGCGAGGGACACAGCAACCCAATGGATTGAGGGAGACGAATTGAGAGCGGAGACTGAGACAACGACGGGTTTCCTGAGATTGGCGATCACCGGGGAGCAAAAGAAGAAAAAGGAAAAAAAGAGGAAGGGAAAGAGAAGGAAGAAGAGGCGACCAGGGAGGGAAATAGAAAACAAAAATACAGGTTCAGAACGATCGGTACAGTGGTACTCGTCGGCAGCAATCGGTAGCGAGGGATCCTCTGGTTTCCTAACTAGGGTGGTCGTGCTCACTCGGAAGACGGCACATGGCGGAAGCCAGGTGATCAAAGCTTTTTCTACCCTTGCCTCTCACATCAGAATTCTTATCCGCTCACCATAAGTCCATCGTTAAGATGAATTTTTTTTTTTTCCCTCTCTTGAGGTACTAATTATTATTGCACTTGCCCTTGCGACCAATTGAGGCGGTCAAGACGTCACCGTCATGTATCAGGTCGTAGACATGCTACTGTGCACCTAGCCATGGGTACAGGGTAATGTATACGATACAGCGCTAAGATTTCGTACATGACGTTAATAGGGCCTGTATGTATTACAGTGCGAGGTCGGTAGCAGTTAACAGTGAGGGGCTAATAGCTCCGGAGACCTCGCAGCAGCAACGATGAGAGAAGCCCAGCCAGGTTTTGCGCTAACTGGCCCGCCTTGGTCATGATTTGTGGGCCCCGGCCATGGGTCTCCATTGTTGGTTGCACTGTCATCGACGGCCATCGCAAATGCCGCCGCCCTATAAGTAATGCTGCACCGTCCAGCCACGGAAAGGGTACGAAGAGCTCTCAATGGCTGGCAGCTTGCCACCACCTCGCAACGTACCTTTTCGACTAAAACGGAGCTTGAAGCCTCATGGAACAAGCTAGCGAATATCTCGCGGCAAAACATGGGTACCCTCGACGAATGGACCCAAACTCTTTTGCGCGATTTAAATCTCGACCCGGTGCTTCCCACCGCCCGAAGCTAACATGAGGTTGGGTACACCGTAATTAGCCCGAGAACCAATACTGTGCAATACACCAAGAATGCCTTATCAGTTGTACCTAGCTTCGAGGTGCAAAGTCAACATTGAATTGAACCTTGATATTCCTCGACTCCCAGTTGCGATTTCAGAGTCCAGACGCTCCGGCTGTTCGGGCTTCCCGGTGCAAGGCCAGGAACGACGAGTAAAGACCTCAGGCAAATCTTGCCGTACACGATGGCGAACAGTTTTCGGAGGGGGGTGAATCCTTCCGGATCCGCCTGCCACCGATATACGGCCGTGGTTTGGTGAGCGACCCGAGCCATAATAAGCCATAATAATACCTCGTCAGTCGACGATGGCCTTCTCCAAACCCGCCACCGGATCAAGGCGGATATTGCTTCCTTCTTCGTGACTGGCTTCGACCGCCGCCCTTCTACCGAAAGAGACTATCCGATATGACCCCGCGACAAGGCTCCCAATTCATACACTTATCTACGAAAAAGTGTACCTCATATGTCGTGCTCTCGTATACAAAAAGTGAGGTCATTGATGGACCCCAGCTCATTTCTCTAGTGAAACACAAACAAACTTGAACTTGCCTTTCTGGTCGCTCTGATCGGAGTAGTGTACAGTGCGTGATGCCTTTCCAACAACGCATCTGACCCTCTCTGGTCTGCGGCCAGCCCCAACACAGCAACAGGCGGCCAGTGCATTTCACGACGCCGCATCAGTTGCTACCTTACCTTACTTCGCAGGATTAACAGGCCCTAGTTAGGCAATGTAACTCGAATTACGGGTTTACCCCAGTATTGATCGATTCCACCCATGCAATACTTCGTAATTCCCGCAGCTCTGTTCGCGGCTTTTTCGTTGTTGATGTCTGGCACGCGTCTTGGCTGATTTGGGGAACCAGGTCCACACTAATCTAGAAGAAGGAAAAGGCGAAAACGTGGTTGACATTCGATGACCACGTTGAAGTCCGCAAGTATAAGTGCATCGAGGGTTGAGGGCTTAGTCTGAACGTGGCTACAGATCCAATCATGTAGGGTTCGCGGATAGAAAAGTTTAAAGTCGTGGAGTAGCAAAGAAGGGCACACGGGAGGCTACCAGGATAGTCGTCGGCGATGGCGAGAGTGAGGTTATGGCGCACATCACTTTACAGCATTGCGTCTTGAAGACGGGCAATAACCCGCAGTGGATACATATCAATCCAAGGCATCAAAATCAATGATCAATAGCGCTGGATCATAAAAAAACAAGATTGCTCAATCGGTATTGGTATCCACAATCACCATGGTAATTGGCGAGTCGCGATTTATCTCCGTGAGTCGGCAGAACTCGGTGTCTTAGAAACTAGTCTTCTCCTCCGGGCGCCACGGAGGAGCAAACGCTCAAACTGGATTTCGGCCCTCAAATCAAACCGCAGCCCAACATCGAAGATTGCAACTCAATTGCTGCTGCCATCAAATCAGTGCGCGGAGGACGAAGTACAATTGTATTAGCGTAGTCATCATACCCACTTTTATTTCCCTCCCGCGGACATACAATTGTACTTCATACTTTGGCCAAGAACAACTTTGCACCCACTAGAGACGCCTTGAAACGAACGAAACGAACATCAGCCCGCTGCTTCCGTTACCCTAGCCTGTTTCCTCACTCCATACATGCCAACGTTGAAGACACCTCGCTACACTTCATGAACGTAGTCATGTACATGTCCTGTCCTGATCAGTCCTGCCCATCATGATGCCCTTACAACTCCGAATACGCCTTGAAAGGGCGAATCGCCACAATATCGCGACGCTAAGGGCCTCGCCCCTGGCCGAGATCTCAGGCGCCTTCGGGGATGCGGGTACTCTCTTGCCCATCATGGTCGCCCTTGCCGTCCAGGGCTCCATAAATCTGGATTCGACCCTGGCTTTCTCGGGGCTTTTCAACGTGCTGACCGGGGTCGTCTTCGGTGTGCCCCTCCCGGTCCAGCCCATGAAGGTAAATCCAGCCTTGATGAAAGACTTTTTCGTTCCCTTCCATTTTGCTTCTTTTTTTTCTTCTTGTTGTTTTTTAGGTTTTGTTTTTTCTTCTTCTCATTTTTTGCCTTATCTGAAACGCTTTTACATCACCGTTCGGAGCTAGGCTCCCTCGCCGAGATAATCGCGCTATCGGAACCTTGCGTATTTGTGTGTATTGTGCATGTGTGTGTGTGTGTACTTAACTTTGCAAGGACACAGGCTATCGCCTCCGCCGCGCTTTCCGGCCGTGGGGATCCACATCCAGCTTCCGTCGCTGGTGCCGGCGTCATCGTCGGCCTTGTCATTCTGTTTCTAAGCGCCACGGGGCTCTTGCATCATGGGACCCGGCTTGTTCCCTTGCCCGTGATCAGGGGCATCCAGCATGGAGCCGGCCTCTCGCTCATCATCAGCACCGGGTCGGGATTATTGAACCAGCTCGGCTGGGCCAGCCCAGCCCTCGATAACCGGCTATGGGCACTAGTTGCCTTCCTCCTTCTCCTCGGTACCCAAACTGTAGTTCGATTCCCGTATGGTCTCTACGTATTCGTTGCCGGCCTTGTATTCTCTCTCATCTCCATCTTGACATCTGGCGAAGCAGCCCAACTCCCATGGTTCAGCTTCTGGCGCCCGCAGTTTCTCGCTCTGGATGATTTCTTCCGATTCCGGGAATCTTCACTTACCATGGCCATCGGACAGATCCCTCTCACAACTCTCAACTCCATCATCGCCGTCAGTGCTCTTTCTGCAGATCTCCTACCGCACCTCCCATACCCGTCAGTCAACGCTCTAGGGTTTAGCGTTGCAGCGATGAATCTCACAGGGCCGTGGCTTGGATGCATGCCGCTCTGCCACGGCTCCGGTGGACTCGCAGCTCAGTATCGTTTCGGTGCCCGCAGCGGAGCCAGCATCATCCTTCTCGGCCTGCTCAAGCTCGGGTTGGGCTTGTTTTTTGGAGACACTCTAGTCGACCTACTAGCGCATTTCCCCAAGAGCTTACTTGGAGTCATGGTTCTAGCTGCTGGACTAGAATTGGCAAAGGTCGGGGCGACTCTTAACCGCGGGCTGGTGGAACCGGACTGCGGGACCCATGTCGAAACCGGCACTTCGGCAGCAGATGGGTCTTCAAGGCTGCGGCGACCGGGCAGGTCATCTGCTAGGGAGATGGATGAAAGGCGCACGGTGATGTTGATGACGACTGCTGGGATACTGGCTTTTAAGAATGACGCTGTCGGTTTTGCTGCTGGCATGCTCTGCAGTTGGGCGTATCGTCTTTCAGACAGGGTCACAGCCTGGAAACTGGCCAAATCCGCTCCTTCGGACGCTACCCCATTGCTAAACTAGTTGTTCTGCTCACTTCTTTTCCCCTATGCTATCGAACCACACCATTACAGTAGTACTAGGACCGACGTATATCAGAGAACCCCTCCGACCCAGGTAGTAAATCCTCCTTCAATGATGTCACTCTCTCCACTTCTGGAATCTGCGGAGCTCCCCTCTCTCCCCCCAGCTCCGCGTCCATTCGCTCCGCCTCCCGCCTATGCTTCCTCTTCACGATGATCGTCCCCACCAAGAATATCGCAGAATATCCGCCAGCCAGAACGGCTGCCACCATCTCCATCAACAGCCACACAGTGAGCCCATCCTTGTAAACGAGGAAAACCACAAGAGCGAGTCCCGCAAGCGAGGACATCAAACTTGGCAGGAGTAGTTGATCCGCAAGCCAATAATAGTCTCTCCGATGGCGGAAAGAGATCCAGGCGATGCCTAGGGTTGCGATGAAGCAGCACAAGGGTGGCAGGACCATGATCGGGAACGTCAAGGAGCGGCCTTCCGGCTGGTATGATGCACTTCTTCGGCTGGGGATTTCGTCATGATTAGTCGGGAGGACAGTATCGGGGCCGAGTCTTGGATGAAGTTGGGCGGTGGAGAGGAATGTGAGGCCGATCAGGAGGAGCCAGGCCGAGGCTCGTGCTAAGCGATTGTAAAGCGGAGGGACTGGCTCGGAAGCTGGCATTTTCATTTCTCTGCGTGGGAAGCTTAGTCTTATTGTTTGGGGGGAGTAATCTAGGATCCCATGATATGCACTCGGATGATTTCTAGTCAATATATATGACGGATCTCTAGCTCCTATTGCACGCGTTGGTGTAATGGATGATACACAAGTAACCTCGCAGGATGGCTAGGTGCATTTGAAACCGGCCGAGAGGCTACATCCGAGAGGCACAGAAGCGCATCCATCGATTGGGAATATCAACTAATTTGGGATGAACTTGGCATCTGGTCTACGCGCCGACCTTGAACGCAATGGTGGTCTTGTTCCTACGGGGGCACATCCTTCCTTGCCTTCCGAATGTGTTTCACACTCTTCTCTGATGCCGTTTATGCGAGATACTAGCATCATGCAGGGTAAGCAGTCGATGTTCTTTTCTCGGTGATTACTGCTACGGCCACGGATAGATTTCTAGGGCACACTCGTTAGTCTTTATTACCACCTTGTACAACGCGTTTTCCAGTGATACACATCAATGTCATACACGATGGAAAACGTTGTTCGTATGTTCTTCTGACATGGCCGTGTGTGTCAATCCGGGCTTTTCTTCCACTGGTCGAATGCTAGCCTGGCCTCAACAACGCTCCGTCTACATATGCCTCGGTACTTCTTCACTCCAAAAGTATGTCCCGAATGAAGCAAACGCGGCTCGAATGATTAGATAAAAATGTTTGGTGCAGAACCTTTGGGTGCATTCGCTCCTGTGCAGAAGATTTGAAACTATCGTCAAAACGGATAGCAGCGTTTGTGCTCATATATGGGCGAAGCCGAGACCATGAGTTTCATTCGCACTTAGACCCCAGAACGTACTTCGAAGTTCGAAGTTCGGAAATGGTCGCCCTGTTGGATTAGGGGCTGTCTGTACTGGTGAAGGTCCCGACCTATGAAGTTGAGGAAGGAGCTTTCTTGACATGTGGAGATGGCGTTGAACAAGAAAATTTGAACAATTGAAGGCGGTCAGAGGATTTGATGGAGCTAGCGGTGGGGATAGAGACGATAAGATAACAATAACTGGCAGGATTATGTCAGAAGAGACAAGATCAAATGAGAAACAACAGACTTTGGCGAGAAATTTAGTTCATCGCCAAATCCAAGACCAGCGTCCTTGCAGAAAGACTGGATTGATCTTTGAGCTTTCTTACTTTCGAAGTACAGATCTGCCAGCGCCCGGCTCACTGGCACACCTCGCAGCCCACCTCGCCATTCTGGCCAATCACCTTGCTCTAAAACACATTCACCAGCCCCTGTCGTCGCAAAGTGGACGTTGATGCGGGACGTTGAACTGTAGAGGCCGAGAGACCCCCTCACCAATTTTTTTGGTAGGTTCTTCAATTGGGGACCGGTTAGAAGAAAAAAAAAAAAAAATGCCATAAAGAAGGGAAAAAATTATGATTTTTCTTAGGGACCTGCTCCTGCAATTGAGACGACCTCGACCGAAGCGCAACACCGACACCGAGTCCCGGCGAATCTAGCACGGTGGAACGCTCCATTTTCTCTTTCCAATTCGCTGAGGCAGACCAGCCGTTCCCGTCGCAATTCCCGCCCACGCGAGATGAAGGAGCTGTCATCCAACACAGTCCAACGTGCTACGCAGCGATGACTTCGTCCGCCGCCTCTGCCGCCCAGGCGGACCAACACAGCCTGAAGTTAGAACCAACGGCGCTGTCTGAGCTGTCAGCGACCGCCACAACCACAACCACAATCGCAAACAAGACCACCACCGACGCCGCCACCACCCAAGACAGCCTTAACACCGACAACCTCATTCCTCACAACAAGATCGTTCGCGACGAATTCTCTCCGGAATTCTCTACAAATCCCGACCGTGCCACCGCCGCAACCGCTCCTCTTCCGCACACAATAGCTACTAACCTTGTGGCATCCCACGTCAAACAGGAAGGAATTTCTCTGCTCCCTACCACCGGCCGCGATGTTTCTGAGCCCACCACCTCTTCTTCGCACCTTCTCCAACAAAATCCCAACTCAGACACACCATTACCCGTTCCAGACCCAGGCGGTAACGAGACATCACCAATTATCGACGGATTACCATCGGCCGACCACGTTGATATCGACGCTGTAATTGCCGACGTTCCTACCCTCTCTACAGCCACGCCTGCCGAACCCGTAACACCAATCCAATCTCACACTCGCGGTCACCCAAGCCTGAGTCGCCGCAGTAGTACTGTCGGACCCAACGCGATCCCTTTCGCATCAGCCAGCGAAGCATCCCGTGTGCGAAACGCAATCTCGAACAACTCGTTCAACATGATGGCATTCGCCCAGATGTCCTCGCCCCTTCCCATGACCATGGGCCACATTGCGCCGCCGTCCATCGTCACCCCTGCCCAAGTCACCCTCCCCATCCCTGGCGAAGGCGTCGATGGCCTGCCCAGTGTCATGCATCCCCTCGTATCGACCGAGGAGGGCCTGGAATCATTCGCACGGATAGAGTTCGCCGACAGCGTGTTCCAGATGACGACCTATGCTGTTATTATCGGTCGTGATCAGCGCGCCATGGAACAGGCCAAACGAGATGAGCGCCGAGCCGAGGAATACAGACGCATCGCCGAGGAGCATGCGGCCCAGGGCCTTCCCCCACCTAATCCCATCATGCAGGAGCGCAACCGAAAGTTTAGCAAATCCTACGTTAGCGAGGAGGGTGGGATGCTCGGCCCCGAGTCCGATGGCGAATCCGTAACACGTCCGCAGAAGAAACGGAAACGAACGCGGTCGGTCGGATCCTCTCAGAATGACGCCGAAGGCCAGGAAGAACAGCTCATCATGGATCGGCAATACGTATCACACACCCCTGGCGCCGCCGCCGTCGACCTGAAATCACTTCGGCCTTCACCTCATCATACCCCGTTCATTGGCATCCACTCTCCCGGTCCCGATATTGCCAGCAAGACCAAAGCCATTTCTAGAGAGCATCTCAAGATTCAGTTCAACGCCGAGAAGAACGTATTTGAGGCGATTCCCCTTCATAAGAACGGTTTCTTCTGTGATGATGTGCATTATCGCCAAGACAGCGTTGTCTTGAAGAGCGGGGCCAGGCTACAAATCAAAGATGTGGATTTCACCTTCATAATCAATGGAGTGGAGCGTGGCCGCACTGGTGCTGAGGACCTCGACGATGGCCCTAAGCGAAGGTACTCCGAAGGTGGAAAAGAAATGAGCGTCGAGTTCGAGCTCGGCCAGGCCCACGAAGATCTACGGAGCGATAGCGACGAACTCTCAGAACTTGGAAGCCCGCCGGAGCTGTCTGATGATGGCGAGATAAAGTCGGAGTCTGAAGATGAGGAGGCTGGGAAGACTAAGCACACAACGGAGCAACCTCCGAAGAGGCGCGGACCTGGGCGGCCTCCCAAGGACGGCATCATGTCGAAGCGAGAGAGGAGGGAATTGAACAAGAGGGAGCAGGAGATAGAAAGACAGCGCCAAATGGAGGAACTGGCCGCGAACGGAGAAACGCCCATCAAACGGAAAGTGGGGAGACCAAGGAAACACCCCTTGCCAGAGAGTGCCGATGGCAAGCCCGAAAAGAGGAAATACAAGCCCAGAAAGCCCAAGGGCGAAGAGGAGGGTTCGGAGGCCGAAAGGAGACGAGAAAGGAAGGAGAGGAGACTGGCGAGACCGAAATCTCCACCGCTCAAGCTTCGCCGCGAAGATTTTACGGAGGAACAGCTGGCCAAACCCAACAAGAACTATGGTATATTAATCGACGAGGTTCTGCGAGAAGCGGGGCCCGATGGCTTGATACTGAAGCAGATTTACAACCGAATCTCTGCAAAGTATCCATTCTATCACTTTTGCACTGAGACGAAGGGTTGGGAGAGTAGCGTGCGTCATAACCTTATAGGCAACAGTGCCTTCAGGAAAGATCCGAAATCCGGAGCTTGGACGCGTGTGCCTGGCATCGAGCTTGACGCCGGAAAGAAGCGCAAGGGCGATGCCGCTGCCGTGGAGAGGGCTGCCGCCGCCGCAGCAGCAGCAGCAGCCGCGTCAGCAGCCGCGGCGGTAGCAGGTGGGCAACCCTATGCCACGGCATACGGTAATCATGTGTACCCCGGTTACGGAACGGACGGGCACCAATTACCTCCAGGCTCTAATCAAGCCTATCTCACCGCAGGAGCGGCGCCTGCGTATCAGCAAAATCACCAGCCTAGTCAGCTGGCCTTCGGCGGTCAGCAAGGTGACAGCGGAGCTCAGATGTACGCTACTCCGACGGGCCAGCACCCGGCCAGCACCGAGTCGGCACTTCAGGCAGGAGTCGCCAGCCTGGCGGGAGCTGCGGCCACGCCCCAAGGCGTACCCCCTACCGGTATTGCCAGCGCAGGACCCCAACTGCTCCAGGGGCAGGTACAGCCAGCGCAAGCTACGAATGTCCAGAACCATGCTATAGCAAACGGAGCCGGCCATAACTATGTTCTTGGCACCACACCGCCGGCGGTAGTTACTCCAGGCCCTGCAACCCAGCCAAATGGCGTGCAGGGAGCTGTGCCTGTACCAGGAACTTTACCTACGGGACCAGGCCAGCAGGCTTTCTACGCCGCACATGCTCCGGGGGCCAACCCGACCCAGGGCCCCCCTCAACAAGCCAATGGTGTTGGGCCCATCACTAGTTCGATCCAAGGCCAACCAGCACGGCCAAGCGTACTGCCTCGCCCGGCTCTCATGCACCCGCGGTTGATAACCCTGATTAAGAATGGTGCCAAGGAAATGCGCAAGCATCCTGCTCTCGATCGCCGAAGCATCTTCTCTGCCGTAAACCGAGCGTTGGCTCTAAAGCCCCGCCACAGTCCCGGCTCGTCGAAAACCCAGCCGCTCGCTGAGACCATCGAGCGGAAGCTTGTTGGGACGGTGGATGGGATTGTGAAGAGCTATTTCGAAGCTCACCCCTCTGAGTACAAACACCCCATCCACCTCGACGTCATTTCTCTGCTCGTGGGTCTCCGAGAGATCCTTCAGAAGAGGGTTGGGCAAACATCTACTTCGGCTAATGGTAGTATGGTGAATGCCGGCTCAGAAAAGGACAAGGAGCCAAAGCAGGAGAAGCAGCGTGAGATGGGAGAACTTATGGTGCTCTCATGTTTTGACAGGCTTGTTGGGGTGATGGATGAGAGCGTGTTTGACTGGCTCAAAGAAGAAGGCATGAACCCAGCAGAGGAAGAAGACCTGAGGATGTGGATGGCAGCTGAGGCACAGCTCATGCCTGTTGTTAAGGGGTACATTACGAAGATGGGATTCACACTGCCGACGTGAAGAGTGTCATCTTTTTTTCTCTTACTCCTTCCTCACCATTTTGATGAATCTTTATTTCTTCTATACAATTTAGAAGAGCGACATGACAGTTGAGGGGTTACTTTCTTAACAACTCTCATAATATGTGTTATACCTTGGGCTTTGGGTTCTTTCTCCCTTTAGGAATTGGAGGACAGGAGGGATATGTTTTGGCACCGGAGTTGAAGGAGGAGATGGACTGGTGTATACCTATACCATTGCTTCCACTAGTTTATCCATCTTCTCTTTTCCCCATCTTTGTTGGCTTTTATAGGGACTTAGCGGTAATGCCTATTGTAAGGAAAATAGATTTATTCCCATTTGCTACTAAACTTCCAAAGTTGCCTGCAAGATAGCTATTTCTATGCATGATATTTCGATATCCCAATGTCGGAATGTCGGGGATGAAAGTGACAGGCTTTCTCTAAGGGATCGACGAGCCGTCTCGATGATGACCACCAACATGGTGGAATCTATAAATATCATTGATTTACTTCCAGAGCGATCAGCGTCCCAGATAAACCTGGATTCTCGACAATCCTTCCCCGCGTCCTCGTCATGTCACTTTGGGCACATCCTGTCGCCTCGCTCCGTCACCATCCGCTGCATGTCTAAGGATGAAGCACATTGGCCGAGTTCGCAAGACACCCGAGCGTCAGAGATTGGAACAAGTGTGGGGGAAATCGATGACGAACTGAATCATTTTAAAGCTAGATATGTCTGGGAGAGGCGGCTAGAGTTTGCAAGAGGCGAACTGGGGGTGAAAGGGCCGAAGATGGGGACGTTGTCTTGGTCTCTCTCGCTCTCTTCATTCTTTCATCCGCGTCTATACCGGTATTTCCCCCGTTTCCCCCCCCTTTCCTTCTTTTCTACCTTCTCCTTTTCTTTTTTTCCTTTTTTCTTCCTTTTTGATTTTTTTTTATTAAGAAAAGGATAATCCTGGGGGCGGGGCGAGTGGTCGATGCCGGAGGTGCAGATGAGGTACTTCGTACTGAGACGATTTGGAACGACATCAAATCTTGCAGAGGATCTGGTTTCTCGAAATTCTGCAAACTCTGATGAAGAAACCGACGTGGTTGCACATGCCGAACACAATTGGCAGTTGAATGATACGAATGAGGCAGCGTCAGGCTCGCCTTTTTCTCTTTCTCGTGGTGAGCAGTACGAAGTACTTCGTACCGGTGCGAATACGCTGCGGGTAACATGTGCAAACACGTCATGCCAGCTGTGCGCCCCTCGTACTTTTGCACTATCGTACTTGTTACTCTCTCGTCTTATTGTCGAGTCCATGATCCTGTCTGTGCCCTTGGTGCCGGTTGCAAGGCAGGATTCTCAAGTTGACATTTCGTTCAGTAACGGATCAAGGGAGCCATTTCGAGGTGGCTCCAGGTTGAACACGCCAAGGTCAATGCCCTAGTCTAGTAAACTTCACACAATAACAGGTCCCCCAACGGAGATGCGACACGAGACAACAGACGGCACGACACGAGGGACAAGACGGGCCACGGCGGGCCACGACAGACGACATGGATCGAGCTTGGATACCTCAACAGCTTGGAGTTGATAATCTTTGGGGGGTCGACGAAGTATACACTACGCCAGTCTATCGTCTACAGGGGGCGCAAGCCCGAAGATCTCTAATATTAGCGTCTAACACAACGCTGGCGTACCATTGGCCTAGGATGATGTACGTGGGCTGCAACTGTGCTGGTGGCGGGATGGGGAATGAGCCTCGCCCATGGGCCAGAAATGCGTTCATATCCACCCAACTCATATTATCCTCATTATTAACCAATCTATCGACCTTGCCGAGACATTCTTTTCCTGTTCTTTCGAGCGATATTTCGGTAAGCACATTTGAACCCTCACCTCAGACGGTATGCCTGTGTATTGCGAATAGATTCATGCACTTTCAATTGCCACACTACACTCCAGTTGACGGAAACGATGAAGCCATTCTTGGTAAGCTAATTCGGGGATAACGGCTAACCCACGTTAATCGAGAGACCCAGATCAATTGGTGAATCCAGGTCCGATTGGTACTTCGTACTGAATAGAACATGAAGTTCTTCATTCGTGGGATGGAGCGCTTCAGTTGTACTAGTCGTAGGTATCAATACTACGCTGTTACTTCATCCAAGGCCCATGATCTGGCTCGTTTCACTAACTAAACTACGCTACAGGACTTACTCCGTCCACTACACTGCACTATGCCTTAGTACTAATAGAACGAGTTAAACTCTTTGCCCACTGAGTCTTCTCCGCTTGTTCCACTGTTGTTCCCTCAATGTGGAGTCCGTCCCGAATTTACTTGGCATTTTCTTTCCTTTTTCTCTTCGACCTTTTTTTTTGTCACATTAATTGATCTGTTATTACCTGGTAACCTTTTCCTCCATTTTCCTCTCCCCACTCAACTTGCAGTAACAGTCAATCGTGTACGAAGTACATTATACATTGTATCGATGCACTCCACCGGCCTCTGCCACCTCTTTTTTTTGCCTTTTTTCGTAACCACATCACCTTTGAGCCTTGATCTTGACCTGGATTCGCCCAACCTGGAACCTTACCATAAACTTACCCGCCCAAAACCCGGGATTCTTTGATGGCGCCCTCCGCCCCTTGGCTTTCCCCCTTCACAAACGCCACCTGCATTGATAGTGGTGGCAGCCATACTTCATACTTCGTACTTACAGCCACAAGTCACCAATATTCCGTAACTGGTGCTCTCGCCTTTCGTCTCAAGCTCCCAGTGGCCAGCCAGCATATTACTTCGCACACCACTACGAAGTACTGGCGCTACCGTTTCGCTGTTGTCGAGAGCAAGAACAACAGCCACTGAGCCAGGCGACCGATCGATTCTTGATGTTACATTGACAACAACGAACGTCCCTGTCCATCCCAACCCAGCCCAGTCCTTGTGTGCTCTGTGCTTCGTGTCTGGTACGAAGTAGTGCAGGGTACCTTGTACTCGTAGTGGCGTCCCCCTCTAAGCAGTACACACTTTTCAAGCCTCTTCCTTCCCTCATCTCCGACCACGCATTTTGAACTTGCACTCTGCCAAACATCGAGACAATCACAGCATCCGCATTCTTCAACCCCAGCCAGGATGGCTTCGGCATCATCCACCAACGCCCCTGGCGTCTCGTCCCTCTCAGGGAACACGAGGCCTGAACTGGGCGACATCCTGATAGTTATTCGTAAGTCTGTCCCGGTTCTTACGCTATGATTTTCATCAGCACGCCGCCTGGATGCCAACCCGCCACTTGAGCTTTGCTGGCGAGACTTGACACCGAAGCTTCCACGATCCCGGATTCGGGATTGTCGCAAAGTTATTGTCCATTGCTGACGTTCTTCTTTTCCCCTTCGAATAGATGATTTCAATGCCAGGAGCGCCGACGAGCTTAGCCTCGCCAAGGGCGATCGGGTCGAGCTGATCGAACGGGACGACGAGTTCGGCGATGGATGGTTTCTCGGCCGCCACCTGGTGAACAA
This sequence comes from Scedosporium boydii, assembly GCA_002221725.1. Classification (NCBI taxonomy): domain Eukaryota; kingdom Fungi; phylum Ascomycota; class Sordariomycetes; order Microascales; family Microascaceae; genus Scedosporium; species Scedosporium boydii. The sequence continues at coordinate 59,244 of NJFT01000188.1, forward strand.
CAATACCGGTCTCTTCCCAGAAGGTGAGGCCACCCAACTGCATCCTGACACGCGCACAGCCGTATGGGCAATCTGCTCATGATTCTTTTGATTTTTTTTTTTTTTTTTTAGTCTACACTCGACCTGCGCCCAAGACTGCCCCAGCAGGCAGCTCGAATAACCTCAGCAACTACCCTCCCCCGCCCCTCTCCCCTCTCGCTGAATCGGCTCCCGAATCGAGCGTGCACACCACTCAGACGACGAACTCCGCGTCGCCATTGACAACGTCTATCCTCAGTACTTCTTCGATACCCACGACTGTCACCGCCCACACCACCATACCGGCGTCTGTCCCTTCTCTGATACCCGACTCACCTCCTGCCACCCTCCCTCTTAGCTCCGTTCATACGCCGAAACCCGACGCACCCTCCTCGTCGACCATTCCTTCATCCATCGAGGAAGCCTTAGCGAGGCTCAACAGCAACCAGGATAGCCATGTTCTGAATGAGACGTTGAATGTTATCGATGAACACATTACCGACCTCCGATCACCCGCTAGCAACGGCGGTCTCCATGCGGCGACTGACTCCGGTAGCGATTACAGTGCCCCGATAGACCCCCGCATGTCGTATATCCAGGGCGAAGAGACGGACGAAGAGGAGGAATCAGTGCACAGTCGTGCAGAGGTCGAAAAGTGGACTCCCGATGAGGTAGCCGAATATCTTTTCACCGCCGGCGTAGAGAAGCACCACTGCGAGGTTTTCAGAGATCAGGAAATCAGCGGTGAGGTAATATTGGGCATGGATCAGAGCTCTCTCTTTATCAAAGCCCTGGATCTCGGCTCCGTTGGTCGGAGGCTCAAGACTTGGCAAAAGATCAAGACTCTACAGGATGAGGTGAACAGTGGTACCTACACACGGCGAACCACGCAGACCTACGGCAGCGAGGTTGGCTCCGATGATACGAGGCGGATGCGAAGCCGAACAAACACCATTACCAACTCCATCAAGATGCCGACCATTGACGACCGTCCTTCTTCAGCACAGGCCGGCCGTAGGTCTACTGGTATGAGCTCCCGCAAGGATCCGACTAACTTAGGATCGCCTACCTCCCCAACCAGAATCGTGGAGAGCCCGACACGCGTAACGCATGCGAGGAGACCGTCTGCTGCCGAGGTTAGGGACCTGCACCATTCGCGTCGCCACTCTTCCACGGATTATCGAGGAACACCTGTTCTTGCCTCCCCTGCCATGAATGCATCTGGGCCTTACGCAGCAGGCGCCGACTCGAATCACAAGAAACAAGCGTCTTTCGACCGAAATTGGACCATGGGCAGCGCATACAATCAGCGACCTCTATCGTCAACTGGCTTCCAGGATATCTTGAATCCTGGTGGCAACGATCTCCAGGACTCGGCTGTGGAGTTGGATCGTGGGTATTTCTCGGGCACCGAGGTTGACGGACGCAAGAAGAACGTGCTTAAGAAGCGAGACAGCGGCGTAACCAAGGCGAGCTATACCGAGGAGCAGCGTGTGCGTAGTGCGACCGCCATATCTAGGCATTCTCGATACGGAAGTATTGATTCGATCCGCGAGGGAGGCCTAACTGCCGCTCAAAAGTATTACGGTCTAGCGGCTGGAAATCATAAGAAAACGGCGTCGACCAATACCACCGAGTCCATTCGTCCCGTACCGCCGTCCAAGGACGCTCCTCCTCCTACCGTGACGAAACTCGACGGTATCTCGGACAGCCTAGGCGCCTCACCAGCCCCGCATGCTTCGCCGGTGCACAAGCATGGTCTTCATGGCGATTGGTTATCGTCCGTCGTGAACAAGCCCGTGGGAACGTTGAAGGCGGCGGGGTTGGGTCTTAGGGCCATATCCGACTCGGTCTCTTCATCTTCCGATCGCACCAAGGTAGCCTCACCCACCGACTCGTCCACCACTAGAGAGTCACCTGTTCTGTCGCCCGCTCGGACAGGTTCGACAACACCGTCTGCCGGTCATAGTTTTGATCTTGATTCTGCCGAATTGAAGGCCTCGGCATATGGCGCGAACTCGAAACGAGACGCGCGAAAGAAAGGAAAGAAAGAGACGAGCGCATATACTCGGGGTCTGCAGAAGATCAGTCCCAAGGAGGCGATGGAAGATGCCGATTATAGCGGCTGGATGAAGAAGAAGAGCTCAAACTTGATGACTATGTGGAAGCCACGTCTATTCGTACTCAAGGGCCGACGTCTCGCTTACTACTACAGCGAGGACGATACTCAGGAGAAGGGTCTCATCGATATCTCGTTCCACCGCGTGCTTCCCGCCGACAATGAGAGGCTCACCGGCCTCCACGCGACACTCACTGGTGCGGGCAGTAGTACGCCCACACTTCCGAACCAAGGCACATCCGGCGCCGGCGACGACGAGCTAGAAAAGGGAGATGATACGATGTTCATCTTCAAGCTAGTGCCGCCTCGTTCGGGGCTACCACGCGCCGTCAATTTTACTAAACCGACAGTCCACTATTTCGCAGTACCGAACCTCAAGCAAGGCCGGCTCTGGATGGCCGCGTTGATGAAGGCGACTATTGATCGCGACGATACGCAGCCAATCACGACAACCTACCAGCAAAAGACCATTTCTCTCGCGAAAGCTCGTGCGATGAGGCACAGGCCGCCCGCACTCATGAACCTGGAAGAGGGCGACGAGGACGAGAAGAGGAGGAGCGCCGAGAGGGACAAGAAGGACGGCCTCGGTATCGCGCTCCACGAGGCCGATAGCGGCATCTCTGGTCTCGAAAAGATGGGTCTCTCCAAGGTTGAGAGCGCCAAAGCTACCCAGCACGAGTTCCTCGGCAGCGAGAAGGGGATCCTACCTCCTCAGAGCGCGTAAGCGGACGTTTCATGTCCTCGTCCATATAATCCCTTCGTTCGACCTTCGTTCAAGGGTTTTCTTACATTTTGTCCAAAATTTTCATTTTTTTCTTTATTTCCCGAGGGAGGCATGCTGTGATGATTGGACGTCCTCGACACGTTTATGTTTATTTCCGTCTTTTTTTTTTTTTTTTTTTTTTTTTTTTGTCTTTCTTGTTACCAGTTTAATACGTCGTTCCCTAATACCTATTGCGGCCTACACGCCCAATGCTTACTCTCATTTGTTTTATCTCTTTTATTTCCACCACTGTCTTCTTCGGTCGACTCTTTGTGCTTTGTCCTTCTCGTCAAGGAGGAACAGCGATGATATCCGCAGCCTCGGGTCAACACTTTGCCCGTTTTGGGATGCTCTTTTCTACTCTTTCGAGGGGATCATCTACCCCCTCGAGCGCCGGCTAAGAGGAGCGAGCACGGTGTTGAATGAGTAGGAACGCTCCCCTACCCCTTGTCTGGCGTATATATCGATCGGCAATGCTTGATAGTATCCTGCCACAGGGGCAAAAACCAAAGCTAGCCGGCTGAAGAAGCAAATGAACGGAACTGATGTCTAATACCCTCCCCTGTACGCGAATGCCTTTTACCTGAGTTAGTTAGCGGATGAACCAGAAGAGAGAGGAGTGGAGACATACGAAGGACAGACTCTGGAAGACGCAGATGGCGTCTGTCGTCGGGACGTTTGAAGGTAGTGTGAGGACGGTTGTATCCTCGATACGTATCGAGGTTTCGGATCTTCTCATTGGATCGATTTGTCTCAAAGAAAACCTTTTTAAAGAATTTTGGGAAATGCTCACAGCTCTCTTTTTTGATGTCGTATGCTCTAGTATAGAAGTTGCTTTATTCGTCAAACCCCCTTTATTCCCCCATGAGGAACCTGCCGAAGAGCAAAAACACCTCGTGTAATGTATGATGCTTTTTCAATGGGTCGTCGTTTCATCGTTTTCTTCTCCTCTCCTTCTTCCCGTGGTGCTCAGGGCGTGGGATACAAATGATGAGTTTATTTATTCTTTATAGACTTGGTTCCTCCAGCCGTCGACACCTCCGGCCGCATCTGGCCTTCGGCACCATTCGTTCAAAGGAATGAATGCTCAGTTGCAAACCCACTTCGTCACTGTCACGAACAACTCCGGAAGGAAGAAAGGAACACGTAAATCATGGCATTATTATTATTTTATATACACACCCAAGGCCAAGATAAGGAGCCCGTAGAGCAGCAGGTCATGACCTTATCTCATCGGAGTCTAAGATCATCTGTTCACTTCGCCAAGGGTGCGAGGCTATAAAACTAATAACAAATAGAATAATTCTTTGCCAATTCCGAATGTTATCCGCGCCCAACTATGCTATTCCCGACCTCTTTCCTGTCCTTCCCTTTATCCTCCTGTTTTAAACGCCGTGCTGAATCATGCCGTGGTATCGGTACATAAGGAAAGAAAAAGAAAGAAGAATATACAGTAACAAACAAAACTCCAAACAACCTTGGAGAGAACAAGGGGAAAACAAAATGTTAAAAACAAACAAGTCTCATCAGACCCATGTGGAGTGTCATCAATCGTCGTCAATGACGACCACCTCCGCTTGAGGAGCAGCGACCTTCTTCTTCGCCAAGTCGGAAGCGTGTCTCTTCAGGGCCGGGCCCTCATCTCCATCGCTGCCCTCGTCATCATCGTCGGGGAGCTCTTCCTTCGGGCGCCACTTGCCCTCTGCATTGACGTAGATTACCTTGGCCGTATTCAATCCCTGCTTCTCGAGGGAATCGACGACGCCTTGGAGGAATCCGTCGACTACGAGACGATTGGGGCGGGCGTCGGCAGAGCAAATCGGGCATTTCCAGGTATCCACCAGACTCGGCTCTTGCCAGTCAACCCCATAGACGGCGCATTTGGCGCAGTCGGTGACGTCCTTCAGTCCGTGGACGCACCTGTCCTTGGATGGACGCGTCTCGAGCCATGTTGACAAGTCAAAGGGGTCAAGATGGCGACAGTCAACGCCGCGACACGGAACCTTGACACGCGTAGTGCTGAAGGGGTCAGTAAGACTAATGCAAAGCTCCTGATCCGCGAGAACTTCCCCTTCGTCATCCCCATCCACTGGGCAGATGGACAGCCGCGATTTAATGACGTCCAGTGTACCCTGCTCCGGCAACCTCTTCTTCTCTTGGATGATTCGCATGATTGACGAGTGGCTTGCGGTTACAATGAGTTCAACGGCCCCGAAATATGAGGCGTTACTGCTATACGACGAGGGCAGAATGACGACAGAGAGTTCGTTGCGATCAACCCTGACGAAGCTCGTGATATCGCACGGTCGTGCCTTGCCGAAATTCTCCTTCCGAGCGACTTGGGGATACCCGTCTTCATTTATCTTGATTGACAAAGCTGAGGGCCAAACCGTTGGCTTGTAAAGCCAGTCTCCCTCCGGGAGGATGGTGATATTGCTTGGAGCCTCGCAGATTCTGAAGCGAATCCAGCTAGAACCCTGGTAATATTCGGCAAACTGGAATGGCTTCCCTATTTCCTCGACCATGCGAGAAGAGGTGGCGTGGATCTGGGGGGGTATATGAAATTTCAGCTTCTTTTGGGTGCCGTCTGTCGATAGTTGTGTAGGTCGAGCGAGACAAGATCCGACATACTGGTAGTATCGCTCATGGGGGACTGGCACAACGTCCCGAGAACCAAGCTTCCGAAGGCGTCTCGGCGGGCTCATAGTTTCTAACATGTGCAGCGACCTCCGGGCCATCATGGTATGCACATGAGGATACTGCATCGGAGGAATGATGGCGCTTGCAGGAGGCAAAAATGGGTAATTTAGATTCCTCGCCTGCTGGCCTCTCTGAGGGCCGTGTTGAGGTTGCCCCGGCTGAGAGGACGCCGACTGACCAGCGTGCGCAAAGTGCTGTCCTGATTGCTGGGGAGCCTGGTGGCCGCCATAGTGCGTAGCAGGTTGGGAAGGAAGGGGCTGCATTGCCTGTGCAGGTGGGATAACCGGAGGCTGCAGCCGGGCGGAAACAGAATTGGTTGGATTGCTAGAAGACGTAGCCCATATAGCTGATGGAGGGGCTATGACGACCGGTGACTGAGGGCTAGGAGAATAGACGTTGCTGGCGGCGGCAAAAGCCCGCTGTGTTTCTGTACCGCGGCTCGGCCAAGGTTGAGATGGTTGGCTCGGAATTCCAGGTGCACTCTGAGGGTTGGAGTGATGCGGGTGTTGTTGCAGCGGGGGTCGAAGGGGCGGCAGAGGATGCGGTGACGAGGGCATGCCTGGGGGCGTGACTAGCTGGCCTGGGGGAACATTCGAAAGTAGGGTTGTGGGAGAATACGGCGCAGCGGTTTGATGATAAGATGATGGCGGTTGAGGTACTGGAGAGACGCCAGGAGCGATGGAGTGATTGCCCTGCCTAGGAGGTGATGGCCGATAAATCGGTTGGTAGGTCGGCGGCACTTGAGTTGGGAGGGAAACGGCGGCTGGATGTCCTCCGAGTTGGTGTCTTGGCTGGGGATGCTGGCCCTGTTGAAGTGACCCCAAAGCAGGACCTTCAAAGATGGTCAGGGTACGGTTTGAAGAAGAAAGGAGGAGGCTTTTGTTATGTCTGCTTTGGGAGAGGTACTTACTGTTGGGCATGTCCTGCAATGAAAGATTGTCTAGGGTAGCGATGAGTTGTTGATATCTTAATTCCACCTCGTTGCCAGCAATGCGTCGCTCATCATCTGTCAAGCTCTTGTTGAAGTAAAGGTTCCTATCACAGGTGAAGTTTGTCTCCAGTGCGTGGATTATCCCCTGGGTCTTGGGCCCATCCTTGACACCTATCAACCTTCTGCTCATTCTGAAGAATATACCTAGGAGACATCCTGACCTGATCTTCAGGATTTCCACAAGTTCCCAAACACGCACTGGAGTTCTGCGGCTAACCGCAGCATTAACCAAGGAAGGCCATTTCTGGGACAACTGCCCAAAGAACTCGCAAAGTGATATACGATAGGGTATAAGGTACCCATCGGCAGGAAACCCACGGGTTTTGAGGCCAAAGGGAAAGTCAGCATACCAATGGATCATGCCAAACCTCAATCGAGCGGTCGGACGAAGGGCACCTTCGAGGATCTGGCACGCCGATTCAACTACGGCATTTGGGAGGCCCAACAGAGTATTCAGTCGTGCAGAGTCGAGAGCCCGCAGACAGACAACTTCGTGGACAAGAAGGAAGAAAAAGTCACCTTCTGTTAGAGCGGCACGGACGACGTTGTATCTTGGTATTTCGTAAACGGGGTCGGCGGCATCTTTTCCGCCCAAACTTTCGATCATCAACTCCAAATCCCGGGCCCACGACTCAGTCGGCTGTCGCGGCGGAGACGGGCCTAAGCCAGTCACACCGGCATCCCTAGCAGGCCGCCCTGCCTCAGCCTGACTTGGTGTGATGGAAGGTGCGGCAAACAAGGCGGCTACCATCGGAAGGGTACGAGGTTGGGGGTCCCTATCCCTACTCTCTTCTGTCTCCTCCTGTATGACATGGCAGGGGCGAGCGTCGGTGGGCGGTGGAGGCGGAGACGCTTGTGGATGAGATGGAGAATAGCTTGGCAGGGTTGTATTTGAGGGAGGAGGCGAATCAGAGTCGAGGACAGCAACGGTCGAAATAGTAGGTGGGCTACTGGCTTCGTCGCTTGGGGCAGGAGAAGGGAGAACGCGTGACTGGCTTCTAGACAGATGGTCGACGTGGTTAGCACGAGCAGGATGGAGGGTAGTTGGCGGAGGAGGGCTTTGGCTAAGCGTCGAGGGTCTCAAGGAGGTTGATCTCAATCGTGAGTGGGCAGACCCAGTCTGGGTCGCTTTTGACTCTTGAAGTCTGAACTAACCTAAGCGCGGCACCATTCACGCTCTTTCCTACTGGCGCGGTATTAGGCTCGCGAGAAGGTAAAGCCAGCGTGTTTGATAACGTGGACTCCTGTTGCGGAGGCGGAGGCTGCGGCGGCGGGAGATTAACGTGCTGAGGCGATTGAACTGAGGATTCCAGTTCCAGTTGCGGTTGCGGTTGCGGTTGCGGTTGCGGCTGTGGTTGAGACTGAGGTTGGGGTTGAGGTTGGGGTTGAGGTTGAAGTTGAGGTTGAGATTGCGGTTGCGGTTGCGTAGAGTTAGCGGTTGTGTGAGTTGCGGCTGCCGAACTTCCATCTCTCCGCCGTTTTCGTAAACTCTTTGAGGCCGTCGAGATGGGTAGAGCTGCGGTGTTGCGAGCGGCGACGGCGCCATTAGTCCCCTGCATCCACGACGGCACTTGACCGCCGAGGAAAGTATTCAGGGTTCTGTTGGATTCAGAGATCTGATGCGCGTCGCCCAGGGATGGTCGCGGACGCTTCTGCGTCTGTTTATGGCTACGAGTCATGGCGTTGTAAAGTCATATCTCTCTGCAACAACGGGGGTAGACATGGATCGCTTAAGCTGAGTCGCGAATGGGTGGGGGTAGGAGGAAGAGCGGGGGAGATCTGTGAGATGAGCATGACACGGCTCGAACGGCGTGCATTTGTCTCTCAAAAGGGAACCACTTGAAGGGATAAAGCAGTAGAGACTTGAGGCATCCCGGGCAAGATGAGGCACACGACACAGTGGACGAGACAGCGAATGTGCCCAAGAGGAGAGAAGCAGGAGAAAAGATGGAGAATGGAAGGAGATACAAAAAATGAGCCTTGCAGTTGGGCAACGTGCGGGACAAGAGCTGTGTCAAGATGTTTGCCCGTGCGAGAGGTTTGGAGGAAGCAAGCCCTTAAAGAAGCTGGAGCAGTAGAGTGGGGGTTGAAAGGGACAAGATTGGGCGAGGAAGAAGCAGAGGAGAATATTTGATTTGCGGCGCGAGGCGCGCGGTTCGGTTACTTGAATATCCTGACGCCCACTCGCAATTCAGCATGCAGTTGCAGTGAAATAGGCTAGGCAGGAGCAGTCGGCCAACCACCGTCACGGCGCGTACTTGCACTTAAAGGCTCCACGGTCCCCACCTTCCTTCCATCAATCATCAATCGATAATGCGGAAGGAAGGAAGGAAGAGAATTCACACCCGACCGCCCGTTTGCTTTTGATCCAGTTCTGTTCTTGAAGAATCACCGGTCAAATGACGTTGCCCGCAGTTGCCGTTGCAGTTACGACTCACAAGGCTCTTGATATTTCGGGAAGGGTCAAGCCGTGCCTGGGTCCCCACGTCGAAACGTACTCGTTGGGTGAATCATGTACCCGAGAGGACTTGGAAGGAGCAAGATGTTTCTTTCTACCTCAGTACATGTGCCCCCCATCACAGACGGAGGTAGTAACTCAGGGACGGGAGATCGCTTGCAAGGCGCCTTCCTTCTAAAAGGCGGTAGACTGATTAAACTGAGTTTGGATTCATTCTTGGACCTGCATCTACTACGATTGTACAAGTACTGTTTTGGCTCTGGCAGCGATGTTCCATGTAACATCTTGATTGTACGTAGCTATCGGAACGAGTCGTGCTTGGGGCTACAAGGTACATCAAACATCGCAGAGGTACAAGTCTGGCATCCAACTTGAGAAGTAGATTTTCACTCCTGTTTGACCGCCGTTTTCTCAAAAGGCGGAATGCACTGCCGGGCATTTACTCAAAAAATAAAAGAAAAAAAGAAGAAGAGAGAAAAAAAAGATGGAGAAGAAAAAAACTCTCTTTTTTCTCCTCTTCATTTTCAATTTTGTTTTAAGCTTTCCCTTTCCCCCACCCTCTTTTCCTCTTTGGGCTTACGGGACAAGGATGTTCAGGGATCCAGTTTACAAAGTACGATACACTTGATCAGAGGAGGCATTGATTTTCGACGAGGCTTCGAGCCTCTCGGATGCCAGAGGCCTCCTCATAATTAGGCGCTTCCCGACGAGCGCCATAGCACTCAGTCGCAGAGGTGCTCCAAGAGACTCAACCATGAAATATCTATTAGAATCCATGCCACCGTGGAAGGAATGTAGGACCAAATTCCAGTCAAAGGAGATGGTATGGAGAACCCAGCAGATATATATGTATATTTGCACATGTTTACATTCATGCAATCCGAGCGTTTATCGAGGAGATGCACGCTGGGAGGTATCAATGACCAATTGATCATTGACACTTGCTACGTGTATATCCCAAGCCAGGTATATTTCCACCTCAGCCCTCGAGAGTCGAGTCGATGTGAAATTGAAGCGTGGGTGGCGTTGTTGGTGTGTGATTCACCCTGGGACTTGTGATGGGATTGATCATTCCAACACGAAGCCTCAAGTGCTCAACATCTGCACCCACCCACTGTTGAGCCCTAGCCTGCAGGACGAAACCGATAAACCCCTGCACGGATGGCGAAGGAGAGGACGAATCTTTCGAGTGCCCTGCCCATAAAGTGTTAGAACAGGGTCGCCCATCTTTGTGGCTGCAACTATTGATCAATATGTCCATGCGATTCGACCAACCTCCCCGGCACGCACTGGCTGACTTGGCTATCCTTCCAAGATCTTCCTGGCCTCCCAACCTTGGACGTCGCCACCTTTCCAGGTTGTGTTACCACAATGCATTAAGCATGCACTGTTGATCATGTTCTTCTTCGAGTCTGGTCACTCAGCATGTGGAGAGAGGATCAATCGAATCTGCCCTTGACCATTTTCTTTTTCGACTTCTTTAATGTTGTTGACCAGAAAGGATAACCCTTCGGGAACCTTGGTGACCGGCACGGACAGGAAACCAGACAATCAAGAGGACAATTTTGGATTGACCCCGAGTGCTTGTGTGAAGCCAACCGCATGGGACATGCGACTTTCGTTCGATCCGAGTGATTGATCCATTTCGCAAGCCGGGCCGTGAGAGAGCAAAGGCCCATAGATCCACGGGCAAACAACCCAGCAAACAAATCATCGTGTTACACACCAAATGGCAAACCGCAGCCAGCTCGGCGAGTGGCATGTAAAAATCCGCATACAATACAGTCTACAAAGTCTAGTATATTACACAGCAGACATTTGTCTTATACAAACGGAGCTCTCTCCTCCGTTCCGGCATTGGTTCCGCCCCCCCCCTCCATGTCGGTTGATCCCCTATCTCCTCCTGCGCCCCACCAATTCCGGCACCTTCTCCCGCTGTTGGGCCTGGGCCTCTTGGGCCGGTTCGCTGAGCCAACGCTGAACCACGGCGCTGCCGTCCACAATCTTGCCCTTCTCACCGCTCTTGACATCCTTCGCTAGAGATTGCGCACGGATCTGTTCCAGCTCGCGGCGGCGCTCCTCTGTGAGGAGCCACCCGGCGGGGAACTTGGGCTTCAGCTTGATGGGGTGGTGACGGAGGTCCAGAGGGATGTCCTCGAACATGTCCGTGGGGTCCTATAGTTTTCTCTCCTTAGCACACGAGGATACTCATCCGGGAAGAGAAGAGGTAAATAGTAAATTTGAGTGACTGTGCAATGATGTACCTTTGCCGCCTCAACAAGCCTATTAGCTTGATCACGCAGATACCGCTTGTTCTGCGCCTGGTGATCAAAGTTCTCGCAGCTCATCTTAATTTCATCCTTCTCGGGGTTGTACCTCGGGCCCGCGAGCTTCTTCAGCTTGAGCTCTTGGGCGGGTGTAAGCCCGAGATCGGCAGGACAGAAGGTGACGACGACTTTGCGTTCAGCGGGGTGAGATTCGCCCATGTAGGTAGTGTAGCGGAAGCGGAGAACTTCGTCTTCCTTGGGTGGCTCAAACGGCTTTGCCAGCTCTGCGGTGATGAGTTCGTCCGGTTAGCTTTCCACACACTCTAAACACACTTCGTACGGCAAGGAAAGGTAAAAAAAAAAAAAAAAAAAAAAAAAAAAAAAAACAAGGCTTATTCATGGTGCCTTACTCGACAGAAGAGGCATCTCCCACGCCGCAATTCGAGCATAGTGCCTATACTCCCTCAATTCGTCCAACTTTCCATGGGCCATAGACGTGATATCATCCTCGTCAAAGTCCTCGCCCTGCACATCGTGCGTCATCGGATCATCGTCGTCCTCGTCGAACCAGAACGAGTCCTTCAGCGGTCTCGGCTCCTTGAACAGCGTCGCAGCCTCCTCATCAAGAGACTTGTGCATGTTCCTGTCCTGCGCCTCCAGTGTCTGTTGGATGTTCTGCAGTTCTTTCACGAGCTCGGGAGTCCTCTCCTCCTCGGGGATTCCCTCCAGCATCTCGTCGATGAAAGAGTAATCCGACGCCGATGAGTCTTCTCCCTCACCCCCAGATGTCGATTTGGCTGTCCCGGACTCCCATTGTATCCGCGTGGTCGAGATCGTGCGTTGTGTAAGGACGGGGAGTGGTACGGTTGGGCGTAGACGTGGTGCGGGTCGTTGCCGAGCTATCGTTCGGACGCAGAGCCGGAAGGCTGAACCGGCTGCCGCCATGGTGAATTATTTGTCGTCAACTTGGGGGTATCTCGGTGCAGACACCCTCATCAATTGAGAGCTTGGTTGAACACGAGAGCTTCTTTCCGAGTCGCGGTTTCCACCTGGGATGATCCAAAAATTTTGGGAGGAGGGTCGGGTAAATTTCGGAATTGGACTGGACCGAAGTGGTCAGACGAGCAACAATCCAGGCCATTCAATTGTTGCTCAATTGTCGAAGACCTTGGTTTGGTGGGGCATCCTGGGCCTGGCAGCTGGAGCTAAGCTTCACTTCAACCTCACCCTCGCCCTCCCTTCCTTGATCACCCTCTGTCTTCCATGAAGTTTAGAAACCCCACGAACGAACAAAATTTCTTATCCTCAGACCAATTTTTTCACAAAGAAATTGCCTGATAGTTCTATTGTGGAATTGTGCAAGATTAAAAGAACTGATTTCGTTCTTACAACTTGCACTATCATATCCACGACCCCCTTGTTCACTTGCCCTCCTTCGCAACAGTGAGAAGCCTAAAGTCACAGAACATTATGGCCTCTTCAAACAATCTCGAGTCCGGCCCTTCCAATGGCCTATATCTCACACCTCGATCCGGTATCATTCACCACATCGCTCGAAGTGTTACCGAGGCCAATTACGGCGGACTTCCTACCATTCCCGACCCCGACATGGATCGACATTGTCTTGTCACTGTTGGCGCAACGACCACATTTCGCCCTCTGGTCGAGGGCGTTCTCGAGCGGCCTTTTATCTCCGCTCTCATCACAGCGGGCTACACGCGTCTGACCATCCAGTGCGGCGCCGACGCCGAGCAGTTTCGCAACGTTGCGCTCCAGTTTGTCCATCCTACACTGAAGATCGATGTCATCGACTATGTCGATGATCTCTCGCGCCTGATGCGAAAGTGCCGTGCCGCAGAGGGCCTCTCGCGTCGACGTGCGGGCATGATGATCTGCCACGCAGGTATGTTTACCTAATTCATGGTCTTTTCCGTCTGAGGCGAGAAGGCTAACCTGGGACCGATCACCAGGCACCGGTACGGTTCTCGACGGGATTCTGAACAATATTCCCATCGTTGTTATCCCCAACCCTGCCCTACAGGATAACCACCAGCTCGAACTCGCGAACGAGTTGCACAAGCAGTGCTATGCCATCCATGGCCTCCTTAAGTACGTCTTTTGTTAGCCCCGCCTCCCACCTCTTCAATAACCTGCCCTAACATTCCCTTTCCTCCCTCTAGCGACCTCCCTGCTACGATCGAACTCGCCGATGCCCTCCACGCCCGCATGGAAGAACGTATGCCCCCGAACAGAGTGGAAGTCGACCCTCTCGAAGAAGCTGAACCCGAGTTCTGGGACATTGTCGACGCCATGGTTGCCGTTCCCGATGAGCGAGATGTCGGTCTCGACCCCGGAGCTCGACGTTTCATGGCTTCCCTTTCGGAGCCCGAGAGGGAAATTTACGAACGCTTGGTCGTGGGTTAGCAGCTCATTGACCAGCAGCTTTTTTCCATGCCTCAGCCGTCTAAGCCCGAGCCCGAGCAAGTGCCCAGAGTCGCTGCCCCAGCTGCCCAAAGGCCTGGTCCGCGTTCAGTGACCCCTCAGCATGACCATGGTGCTATGGGTCATCCGTATGACCTTGGCACTACCTTCCACCCTGCTTTCAGACGTACCCAGCAGACTCCGTCGTATGGCCCCCCTGGGATGCTTCATGCCACCGGCGAGATTGGACCTCAGTCGATGCCCACTGGCATGGCGCCCCGAGGACGCCCTGGTCGTAATCCCAGACACAATTTTTAGATTCGAACCGGTTTTTAGACCGGAATCGGCCCTGTAATCGCGGCTCAACAAGGCGAGGAGCTAATGGCCGATCGAAATACCTTGTTTTGAAGCTCTCGTGCTTTATTGAGAAGCTCCGAGGGAATATGCATACTATATGTATGCGAACACCTTGTAGATCAACGCATTACGAGATATGCTCGCTTTTCTTTCTTCTTTTCTCGGCGTCAAGGGAGCATTTCATGAGCGAGCGATTGATATCTACGGTTCAGGGTTAGGGAGCCTAGTGTACATGGCCGGTTACGTTTTCGTCTTTCAGTAGTTTCGGTCGATCGTATACTTCGTAATGAGAGATACCCCTGAGTTTTTTCTTTCGCCCATTCCAACGTCTTCATTTCATCTACGAGACATGACCTAAAATATCAATCACAAAAGCTTGCTCAGAAACATAGCTAGACATAAGGAATAGCTCACGTAACACCTCCCAACCCCCCATCTCCACTCACTGCAGCTTCACATCCCATATCTTCACAGCAGCATCCCCACCCGAACTCGCCACCTTTCCCCCCTCAACCCAACAAACACCACTCACCCCATCCTTGTGCGCATTCCCCGCCTTCACGCGACTCCCGGGCTTCGCCAAACTCCACACATGCACATTCGTATCCAGCGCCCCGCTAGCGGCATGAGTCCCTTCCTTGTTCCACGCAATGGTCGTCACGCGCGCTGTGTGCGCCGACCACCTATCCGTCGCGACGGCCCAGTCGCCCGAGGTGTTGTAGACGCAGATCTTGCCGATGGCGTTGCCGACGGCGAGGTGGGCGCCGTCACGCGAGAAGGCGAGGGTGGAGATCTGTGAGGTGGATTTTGTGAGGGCCGCGTGGATCTGCTGGAGGGATCCGTCGGGTGAGGCCTTGTAAACGAGGACGCGGTTCTGGTCGGCGCCGATGGCGACGTAGGTGCCGTGTGCGGCTATGGCGGTGGGCACGTAGGGGAGGGTCACGTCCTTGACGAGCTTGTCGTCTTCGTAGATGGCGACGCCGGAGGCCGTGGCGACGTAGATTCGGCCGTTGCCTGAGGCTAGGTCCTTGGGTTGGGCAGGGAGCTTGATGGCCGATCCGGTGAAGGTCTGCGCGGGCTCATCGATGGTCCGGAGAGTGTCGTCCCATCCGACGCTGTAGGTGTGGCCTACCGCACCAGGGGCGAACTTGACCACCTGGTTCGAGTGGGATTGCCCGTCTACGGCGGTGCCCTCTCCAGAGGCTACGTCCCATTGCAGCACGCGACCGTCGAAGCTACCCGTCCACAAGGTCTGGCCCGTGCCGTCCGAGCCAGAACCGACGGCTGTCACCGCCTTGTTGTGGCCCTGCACAATCCCGCTCGGTTTATCGCTTCCCTCGCGGAGGTAGATGAGATCTCCGTTGAGGTTCAAGCTAATAATCAGCCCGTCGCTTCGGCTGTGGGGATACACGACGCCAACTTGCTGATCTGGGATACTAACGGCTCCCTCAGGGCCGAACCTCCACGACTGGATGGACTTCTGCGCCTCCACATCCCAGAGCTTCACCGTCTGATCAGCGCTCGCCGTCACAAGCTTCCTCCCATCCTGCGACCACGACACGGAAAAGATGCTACCGGTATGCTCGCCCTCTCCAATCAAAACAGTAGGCTCGCCCGTCTTGCCATCGTACAGCTGGATCTTCTTATCAGCGCCAACCGTCACTAGCTGGCTACCGTCGGGCGAGAAAGCGGTGCCAAACACGAAGGACTTGTGCACGTCGGCCTCCTTGGAGTTGAATTTGAAGGGCGCCCCATGCAGGAAGCACATGGTGCTGTCGTCGGATACCGTGGCGGCGCGCAGGGGCCGCTGCTGGCGGATGGCCACGGCGTTGATGACCTTGGAGTGCCCCGTCACCTCGCCGACTGAGTTTCCGCTGTCGGCTGTGATGCAGTGGCCGAATCGTTCTTTGCCGTCTCCGACGGCGATGATTCTCTGGGAGTCTCCATCCCAAGCAATGTCGTTGATACGGCCCGAGATGATGTGGTATTCACCTTAAAACAGCGGTGTTAGGAGAACCCAAGA
This sequence comes from Scedosporium boydii, assembly GCA_002221725.1. Lineage (NCBI taxonomy): Eukaryota > Fungi > Ascomycota > Sordariomycetes > Microascales > Microascaceae > Scedosporium > Scedosporium boydii. The sequence goes on from NJFT01000188.1 coordinate 75,361, forward strand.
AGGGGGAGCATCTTCCGCGAAACGCGATGTATAAAGGAGGTGAAAGAAAGAGAAAGAGGGGGAGGGGGAGGGAGGACATACCCTTTGTGTTCACGGCCTCTACTGCATCCCATACACGCACCGTCCCGGAAGCATCACCGCTAGCAACGTAGAACCCGCTCGGCGCAAACCGAGCAACCGTCGTCGGGGCAGTGTGGCCGACGTACTGCTTAGACACTGCGGGGTTGTCGATGGACCTGATGAAGATGGACTTGCCAGACTATAGGACATATAGAGCACGGAACAAAATGGTTAGCTTTCTTCAAAACCTCATGTCGTGTTTCCCCCTTTCGATTTCTCCTTTCCACTTTGCCCTTTCAAGGTAGGTAGATTCCTGGGTATAGTGAGTTTCGAAGCTTACAGCATAGGCTATCCTCTCTCCTTTCTTGTCGGTGGACAAGTGAGTTGGCTGGCCGCGGGTAGTAGCGGGAGCAGCGGCCAATATCTTTTCGATGGTGATGGACATGTTGAAATATCGAAAGGCTTCTTGGGTGGACTATAGACTAAAAAGAGAGAGAATAAGAAAGAGAAAAAGGGGGGGAAATTAGCAACACCCAATATGAGGGTCTGAAGTAACAATGAATCGGGCTGTGAGGATGGGATGGATCAATGCCTCAGTACAATCAATTGTATCAAAATGGAGGGGCAGAAGCAAATGCAATAAGAGCTCAAACAGCTCCCGCTGCGGGGCAGAAGCAGAGAAGCCATTTGCGACTTTGCTTGACTTGAGACTGAGACGTGAGACGCGCTAGCGCCATCATTACTGACTAAGCACGCTAGTACTTCCAAAGTCATGATTGCATTGATCCTCGTCGTTTGAACGTCCGAAGATGAATGGATCAAGACCCGATCGATCAGGCTCTGATTTTGGCATTTGAGGCCCTTTTAGGCTCAAGCAAGCTTTGCTTGTACTTTCCAACAAAAGTCGATATGCCATCCATCATTAATGTTTCGAACATGACGAATACCACTTGGGCTACCCTACAACTCCAGGCTTCTCTAGGAGCCCTGCCGGCCCCAAGCTATATGAAGACAAGCTCGAGGAGCCGGAAAGTCAAGAACACACTCTAGCGAGGGAAGCAATGTGGATGAGAACTAGAAATAATTATTGAGAAAAATACATGTTAAATAAACTATTCTCCTCGCAAGGAAAAAAAAAAGCAAAGCAAAAAGTCCCGAGGTATCTCATGTGCTGTTTTTTTTTCAATACGCCTTGACTTCATCAAAACATGCCCAACTCCTTCTTCCCTTCCATATGTCCATCGTTGATCATATCAATCGCACACGGCCCTCTTGCTTCATGTGCCCTTCGTTATCATACCCTGTGTAGACGCCGAAATATGGAACACCGTACAGCCGTAGGAACACGCAAAGGCAAGGCCTTCCCCCCCTTAAAAAAAACCACGACTATGTGGACGAATACAGGATGAACGAACCTCTTGGAGCGGGCAAAGAAACTAGGGAAAACATCAGGAAAAAAAAAAAGAAGAAAAAGATAGAGATATCCGATCAAATGACAAAGAGAAAAAAGGAAAACAAGATTAATAAATTTTCTTTTGTAAAAACGAAGAAATGAAGAGAAAAGCCCGCTATCTAATCATTTTTTGTCTCCGTTCCGGGATTGCGAGGGAATCAAAAAGGCTTCACGACGAGACGCCCTTGATTACCCTCGCAGGGTTTCCAACGACGACTGTAAACGGTGGTACATCCTAGAGACAGGGATCATGGTTAGCATCATAAGTCTTTCTCGTGCATGTGTTTCGGGCCCAGATGAGTGGCACAATGCTTACCTTGGTAACAATCGATCCAGCGCCAACTGTGCTGCCCTTGCCGACCGTGCGGCCGGGAAGGATTATCGCACCGCCTCCAATCCAGCAATCCGGCTCAATGACGACTGGTTTGCCGAGCTGTGGGCCCTTGCTGCCCATCCGCCTCTTCGGGTCGATGGGAAGCGACGTCGTGTAAATACTAACGTTGGGGCCAATGTGGCAGTTGTCTCCAATCTTGACCTCGCACGTGTCCGTGATGGTGCAGTTTCGTCCAATGACCACGTTCTGCCCGATTCTGATATTGTATCCATAGTCGCAGACAAATGGCGCCTCCACCACCACGTTTTCCCCCACGCGGCCAATATTGGTGACTTGCGTCATCAGATTCGGCGACATCTGAATCGGGTCTCGGGGGTTCAAGATCTCACGGAAGAGCCGCGCTCGCTCCAAAGGAGATACTCCGTTGGTAGGGTTCATCGCGTTGTTGAACCTCCAGCAAGCCGCATTGCACCTCTCCCTCTCCAACACGAGCTCCTTGTCGAATGGGTAAAAGTGCCTACCCGACAACATTTCCTCCTTTTGAGTTCGCTGCCTACCCGCAGCGGGCGCGTATTGAGTATGTGCGAGAGCGAGCTGCGCCGCAACCTGGGCGCTTGATGTAGCCGTCTGGTGGGCAATAGGGCTGTTCGTCCTTGTTGGGTGGAGAATGTTAATCTGCGGCAGAGTTGTTCCATGATGCGGTGGCTCCGGTTCCGTCCTAGTGAGGTCGTGGAGCGGGGGTACTCTCTGATACTCTTTGGGCATCCTCTCCGAGAACGGCGGGGCGGGACCCGCGTTTGCGCTGACTGGTGTGGGGAAGACGCTGGCACCCGGCGTGTACGAGAGGGCCGAGAGCTTGTTGTCTGGACTAGCAATGGACGCACTGGGAATAGTCGACGCCGTGTGCCTGTCGTCATCCGAGACAAGAGGTCGTCCTTGAGGAGGGTCTATCCTTAAAGGCTGGCCGCGGTATGAAGTGATCGGGTCGCGCTTCTGGAGTTGCGGCAGCGGTGGGGGCTTTTGTGCAGTCGCCGAAGCAGAAGCATAGTGATTCTGCTGCTGCTGCGATGATTGCTGCTGCTGCTGCTGAGATACTTGTTGCTGCGGCATTCCATAAGCTCCGGGAGGGACATAGCTAGGGTCTTTAGACTCCAACGGAATTGCGGATGCCTTGTTATCAGGCTTCTGCCACACTGGGCCTCTTTGTGGTGGGTAACCCGCACAGAGAAAGCCACCACGCAAACAATTCGAGCCTACCAAGAGAAATCAGCATTCACAGTTCAGTCACATTTACAGTTGAGAGAGCACAGAGCAAGAAGATGCAGAAGCGGGGTTTGGGAAAAGCTGTCACTCACACTCAGGCTTTTGCTCATCACACTTCTTCTTCCTCTTTCGGCACGTCATGCAACCTGTTTTAGTTCTGTTGCTGAAGTTGCGCTTCCTCTTTTTCGGATCTACCTGAATCACCGTGTCTTTCCTACCTTCCGCGGTGTAAGGGGATCCGGTGTAAACAGAAATCGAGCGGTCGTCAATGTCGGGGCTTGTGTTAGGGTAGTCCGTCTCCTTTCGAGCCGATTCAGAACTCTTGTCTTCGGCCGCTTGGTGCGAAGGCGGGGTTTGGCGGCGCTGCGAGGACTGCGACGGCTGAAAATGTTGGCGCTCGTAGTTCGACGGCTTGTCGCGGCTCTGCTCCCTGTACCATCCTTCGCGCTCCCGACGCTCATCGTCGTATCTCCGGTACTCCCTCTCCCTACTGTCATAAGCGATCCTAGCATCCATATGGGCGGGTCGGCTGTGTTCCTCTCGGGGCGACCTCTCCTGGGGAGGCGGGGGATCCCTCCGCAGCTCATCAGCATCCGACCTCTTTCGCTTATGAGAGTTCTCTGCCTCGGCGTGAGTCGACTGCGCGTATGAGGCGGGCCGTTCTTGAGTTGAGTTCGATCTAATCTCCCTCGGCGTCTCGGCGGGTTTTTGGGCTTCTGGCAAAGAGGAGGAGGGTGTGATGGGAGTTTGACCGTTCACTCGGCCAGCGGAGACCGGTCTCGGTTCTCTGGGTTCTCTCGGTTCTCTCGGCTCTCTCGGTTCCTCTGCAACATTGATGACGGGTTCCGCAGGCTTCTGATCGGCCCCGTTGAGGGCGGTGAAAGTCGACATTGTGAATGTGGAGCGAGTAGAGTGGGCTGTTCGTGCCCAGAGATGGGTAATTATCGACAGAGTCCAAAAATAATAACTAAATACCTGTCGAGGGCCAGGTCGCACGGAAATCAAAGGTCCCTTCGTTATTGATCACCAGCAGCTGCTCCGAAAGCTATGGATGCAGGATTGCGACGATCGAGATCACGACTCAGGTGGGATCTTTGGGGGGGGGGGGGGGGGGGGGGGGGG